>VHZZ01009381.1:30403-54089 GCA_009801015.1 Silene noctiflora | reverse complement strand
ATAATAATAATAAGTAAAAATTCAAAATTACTCCCTTATATGTACACTTTTTTCAAAGTTACTCCCTTTTAAAACAAAATTTCAAAATTACTCCCTTATAAGAGAGTTCCGGTCAAAAATTGCTACCAAGACCCAACTCAAGTCATAATTAGGAGGAATTGACGAAATTACCCTTGTTTATAACACAAGCCTTGTTATAGTTTACCCTAATTTACTATTGATTCACTCCTAAATATTTTTCAACCTAAATTACTGTGTTAAAACAACCTTAATCAATCTAACCGGCATGCCTATAAATCTAACACCAACTAACTTGCAAATCTGAGAACACCCATCTTCATCTTTCTTATTCTCTGCTTCCTATGTAATTATCCAACCTTGATCAACTTCACCTCATTCTTCAACATCTCAATTTCGTTTTTAAGGAGTTTTTTTCTCAATCACAAGTTCATTAATCACCTTCCTTTGTCAATTGGTTTGATCTTGATCCAACCAACAAAAATACTTACAACCCCGAGCCTGCCTTACTCACTGGATTGTAAATTTGGAATGCTTCAAATCTTCCACACGGATTATCTTTTGTCCAAAAAGTTAGCTTAGAAGTTACAAAACCACAAAAGCACAACCTTGGACCATCATAATTACAATGAGAATTTGAGTGTGAGTTAGAACTTGACATTGATTTCTAATGTCACAGTGAGATGGAGGAATATAAGAGAGAGAGAGAGAAAGAAAGGAGGTGACAAGTGAGATGGAGGAAAAAAAAAGAGAGAAATGAGTGTAGGCAAAGAGAGATGAGGGACATATTAGAGTAAAAATAAGAGGTTACAAAATGGGAAGAAAATTATAAGAAATTTGAATTCTGACGGAAAATTAGTCTAATTATGAACTGAGTTGGGTCTTGGTAGCAATTTTTTATCAGAACTCTCTTATAAGGGAGTAATTTTGAAATTTTGTTTTAAAAGGGAGTAACTTTGAAAAAAGTGTACATATAAGGGAGTAATTTTGAATGTACAACAACAACAACAACAACAACAACAGCAACAACAGCAGCAACAACAGCAACAACAACAACAACAACAACAACAACAACAACAATAATCATCATCATCATCATCATCATCATCATCATCATCATCATCATTATAATAATAATAATAATAATAATAATAGTTAAATTAAATTAATTAATTTAACGAATCATGTAAGTTCAGTTCAAATCTTATAAATTCTGTTCAGTTCAGATCCAATAAGTTCAGTTCAGATCCTATAAGTTCAGTCCAGGTTCAGATCCTATAAGTTCAGTTCAGGTTCAGATCCTATAAGTTCGGTTAAAATCCTATAAGTTAAGTTCAGTTCAGTTCAGATCCTATAAGTTCAGTTCAATTCAGATCAGATCTGTTTCAGTCCAAAAGAACATGGCTTAAAATGAAGAGAGAAGGAGTGAATAAGTGAGTCATTATTACCAACAGTAAGTCTCCCTTGTGACGGGTATATCCGTCCCAAGCTTGTGACGGGTCAAGTTTCACCCACATGGGTAGATAAGACGAAATTAATGTGCATAGAGAGTCACAAATGATTTATCTGTATCTAATTATGTGGGTTTAACTTGACCCGTCACAGGCTTGTGACGAATATTGACCGTCAAAATGAGAATTTTTGTATTACCAAAGAGAACCATTTGTACCGATTGCCCTTATAGTAGTTCATTAAAAGATAAATGATGCGATACTTTAGATTTTTCTGACTTAAACAATAGGATGGAGTAATATGAGAATATGAGGGTTAGGTTGAAATTTTCCCATGAAATAACCCTTTTTTAGTCCTTCAAACCTTCACTGATGAAAATTAGTATATAAAACACTTCTTTATATTCCATATTAGTATACAAATCAGTGCTAATTGAATAACAAAATACCCTAAAATCAAATCAATATGACTAAAATTAATTGAATAGCAAATTAGCCTAAAGTTAAATCAAATAAGTTTAATACACAAATTGAGAACAAATTACCCTAAAACATTTCAGTATTGACTACCATTAATAAAAAAAAGTAAACAAACCCTAAAAAGAAGAGGGATGAAGCAGAGAGTTAACTTTATTAAAATTGACAAAGAGAAGATAAGAGAAATACGTCCTTGTCCTCGCCAGTCGTCGGTGCTCTTGCCGGAGTTCAAGATCTGTTAGTTTGGTCAGAGATATCAAACCCCTTGCGGTCGTCGTCCTTGGCTGTCGTCGTTGCCACCGTCCAATGTGTCAGTTTAGAGTTTTTGGGGATAGATCTGGGTTTAGAGTGATTGGTCGAAGGAAATATTGGGTCGACTTGGGAAAGGAACTAAGGAACGGCGTGTGTTTGTTGGGTTAAGTATCTTTTTTTTTTAAAAAAAAATTATACGGGTCGGGTCGGGTCCGGGTCCAATTTATTGGACTCGGACTCAAAATATTTTATTAAGACCTATACCCATCCGGGTCTCAAAATTTCAGATTCGGATTCGACCCATTGGGTTTGGGTCGGGTCCCTGACCCACTGCCATCTCTACGTACACTGCCTCGGGTTACAGAAATGGTAGCGCCCTTATTTATCTGGACAAGTCTAGTTAAGGCTCTCGGATAAGTGAGGGTCCTACAGGATAACCCATAATCGAGCTAGGCCAGCTAGTGTCCCTTCCAAGAATCGCCGCTTAGCTCGCACATCTTTCCCGTTATTGTGTCATTTTTTTTGTGATGCCTTTTCTAATTACTTCTATTTATTTCTTTGTATTTTCTTTATGACTTAATTAACACCGTTTGTATATAATATGACTTTCAATTTAATAGTTAATTTTTTTTATACCTTCATTTTTTTTTTGTACTTTATTTATCTTTATTTTCCTTATTTTTTTTCAATTCTTCTCTAAACCTTGAAATAGTCGTCATATTATGCTTAATAACCACGTCATTGTGATTTATTAAATCGTTCATTTAGACATCCTTTGTCATGCATAATCAACTAACTTAGTCAAATTCACGTGTTAAGGTAATATAACAGGTGCTCATTCATGCATATATAACGTTTCACGAACTTTTTACTAAAACCATGATTGATTAGTAGACAATGCATCGAGCGGGCAGGATTGAGTGTTGATTAAGAGGTTCTCGATACATATCCTCACCTCTTACCCATATTTCTGGATAGTAGTGCTTTGTTTGACCAAGCTAAGGTATAAAGTTGATTTTAACAGCGTCCAAACACTCCATAATTTCTTGGTGACAACACAATCAATGACAATTTGCTCGATTTGAGATATTCATCAGGACAGAACTAACTGAATTAAAACGACCCTAACACATTTTTGTGGTGACCGTCACTTGCAGATGTGTGCGAGGGTGGCATGTCCACAAACTGGCAACTCGGGTGGGAAATACTAGGACACTTGTGCCTTTTGAGTTCTTTAGGGGTGAAATTTGAATAAGGTCGTGGTTTGAGTGCATTATTTAATATTATAGTCATAACTCAAGTTCCTTGTCTTGGCTCATATCCTAAACTAAACCTACCAATTGGATTGTCCTATCGGCTTGAGTTTGTAGTCATCCTCGCATTTTGAATCTCGATTGTGTCAAGCATATCAATCTTTACACACCTTTGTTTACATAAAAAAGCTTTCATTTCTTTCTTGAATAGGGTGTCGGTCCCCGAGCTTACAAAATTGTTTAGGAGGTATCCTTCCCAAACAAAATTGTTTAGAAGGTATCCCTCCCAAACATTGAAGATTGATCGCTTGGTATGTAACCTCCCTTTTTAAACAAAATTCTGTGTCAGTATTAAGCATAATTGTGATAGCCATCTATTTTAGAATCTTATCAAGTGGGGGGATCCTTGGTAGTATAACGTTCATTAAGGAGTTGTGCCATTTTCGGGGTCACTCGATAAGACACTCGACCGAGTGGGTCGGGTTACTCATCGGCCGAGTGAGTCGAAACAATGATTTTATCCGGTTTTATACTTAAGGGTTTGTGTTAAGGGGATTCATTTTTGAATCATTTCAAATTCTCTCTAAAACCTATTCTTACCCTCTCTATCAACCCTATTCCTAGAAAGAAGAAGAAAAGATGAGGAAATGCGGTGTAGACGGAAGAGGAGAGAGAGAGAGAGAGAGAGAGAGAGAGAGAGAGAGAGAGAGAGAGAGGTGCGACATAATGACTAGAGACTCTTCAGTTCCTTGTGTCCAGTTAAACCTGTAAGTGGTTAGTCTAGCAGGCTTGTGTCCATTTGTATGGTAATAGACTATGTAATTGGTAGTACTTGAGTATGATTGAATATGTAGGTGATGAATTTGCATTGTATTCGTTGTGATTGTATAAGAAGCCGTGGGTGTTACCTCAGATTTGTAGCAGACACCGTGAGTGGGTGTTACCTCTAGCAGGCACCGCGAACGACGGGCCGGGATTTGTGATGTTTGTATGGTGTTGGATTTTATTAGTAATGTGTGACATTGTTGTGCTTCACTTATAAGCTTGTTACTTATATTGAACTATTGGCTGACTTAGTGTTTTCTTTTTGTGAAAATCTTTTATAAACCTCTGAGGTGACCCATTTGATATTTCCGGTTAAATGGTGAGCAGTGTGTTTAACAGGTAATAGTTTGGATTCTTGTTTTTGTGGATGTTGGCCTTGTTGTTGCGGTGCTTATCGACTAGGGCTTGAAGTCTTTCACCTAGACTGGATAATGGATCACTTAGTAGACTTGTCATATTTTTGGGGATTGTAATTGTCTTAGGCTTATGAGTCGGTTATGTTATTCACTAACGATGTAATAAAGGATCTTTAATTGTTGTTATGATATGTAGTACCTCGGAAAACTGAGATGCTAACCCTCTTATTTACTTGAGAAGGTCTTACTAAAGGCTACTCGGTAAATGGGGGTGTTACAATAACTCACATGCTACGTGTTTTTCGAGTCATTTTCAAGTGAAATACGTCATTTAAAGCCGTCATAATGTATGGCTATTTCAAATTCAATTTGAAATCTCGACTTTTGAAAATAAACCTAACCATTTCATAAGCCATAATAATGTCGATTTCAAAACCCGTTTTTCAAAAATAAATCTAATCATGTTCTAGCCAAAATAATGTTGACTTCAAAACCTATCTTTCGAAAATAAATTCGATCATTTTCTTGACGAAATAAGATGATTTCAAATCCCGTCTTTGAAAAATAAAATTGATTATTTTCTAGACAAAATAATACCAATTTTTACCCGTTATTAATAGGATCATTAGTATTTTCAATGTCTTCTTAAATAAAATCAATCACCTCTACGTTGTTTGGTGAGCCTAGTGATAGGAAACTATCTAGTTTGGTTTTAGAACTTGTTGGATTAGAGATTTTTTCTCTCTAAATCTTATGACCTAATTGCTGAACTATTGACTCTACTTGGTCACTTGAACTTAAATTCTAAAATATGATGTTTTAATATATTGAATTATAGACTAATTAAATTTTGGCTAAAGAAAAAAAAATCCAAAACAGACATAATATATATGAAATTGAAACTTGAGTGATAATTTATTGCCTTAATTAATGGGCGAAAAAAGGTAACCATTTTGAATATAATTTCTTTTTTTTTTTGCCTGTTGTTGTGGAACTTTATTACATGGCTTAGGTTATTGACATTTAACAAATATATTTAGCAGATGATACACGACAAAACAACATTTGTTAATATGATTTATTAGAAAAGCATTTTAGATGTATTTTTATTACACAATCTAATAGCTTTAATATAATTAAAAATACTACAAACCGATTCATTTATGGAACAAACGTTAGCACCAATAATTTTTAGTAAAACTGACAATCAAAGTCAACTACCATATGCCGTAATTAAACAAAATTAGTTTTAAGACCGCTTTCATAGGAAAGAAAAAAAACAAAAAAAAAAAAAATAGATGAATAAAAAAAAAAAAAACAGACCCTAATAAGCTGGCCTTCTTTTAGATGATCCCACATAAAATTAGGGTCATAGTTTTACTTCTTCAAATTACCTGTCTGTACAATACACTTACTTCTCCTTATTTTTAATATCTTTTACCACCATATTAGCCAACACAGTAGTTCTTTTTTTCCTTACCTAAGTGTCACAATAATGGCATCATCAACCTTTTTTCGGCGAGCCATTAATGTCTACCATTCTCACCAGCGTTTCCTCGTTGCAATTGCCGTCGTCAGGTCTCTTCTCTTTTTATTCACTATATTTACGCAATTTGACACACATTATATCGTTCTTACCTTTTTTCTTCTTAACACGTTAAGTTCATAATGGATGCGTATAATGATAGACAACGTTTAAAAGAAATATATTTGATTCATCTTGTTTATACTTTTAACTATGTACTTGATTCAGTTTATTTTTATGGGTTATTTTAATATGTCAAAGTTGGTAATATAATGAAATTGCTATGTACCTCAGTAATATTAAGTAGTCTACTATATTTTTTTATAGGTGAAAAATATTTTAACACCGCGTTAGGTCAATTTTTTAACTAAACCTTAGAATTGAGAACCTATGGAAATAAATTAAATATCTTCCTTGTTCTAATAGGAGATTGGAACAGTAGAAGAAAGTTTTTGTGTGTTATTATATTATGTATTTGAATAAAAGTAGTTGTTTGAAATATGACATATATTTAATCACTAATAATATGTCTTATGTTTGTTACATTATGTGTTTTGTCTTTTTCTCTACAACCACTCACTCATGATATAAAAAGAGTATTATCTAAAACAAAATAGTTGTAACAAAACATCTAATCTTTATTTAATTTTAGCTATATTGGTATGATGGCGAATGTTAATCAACTTAATTGTGCCTTTATTTTTATTTTTTTTCGAAACTAAGATTACTTGACTTGTTATTAATATGTCATCTTGATGAATACATTGTCGAATGCAATAATTTGTACTCCCTCCGTCCCGGTCATTTGTTGTCCTTTTCCATTTTGGGGTGTCTCAGTCATTTGTTGTCCTTTCTATTTTAGGATTGCATTTGATGAGTAATTTGATCTTTCATCTTCAATTTAGTCCACTTGTCATATTATAATTGGCTCCCTCCTCTTTCCTTGGTCTTTGTGTCAATACCAAAGGACAACAAATGACCGGGACAGAGGGAGTATTTCTTTTATCCTCTAAATCAAATAATACTGTAACACAATATTTGAGGACAATTGTTTATCTATTTGAAATAGTTGATATGTGATAATAAAATCATTATGGGAATTCCATGACTATTTGAAATGGTGAATTGCGAAAGTTTTCAAGATACTTGCATCAACGAACTTCTATTTTAATTTGATTTATTATTTCATACTTGTAAGTCAAAGAACATTATACCATTAATATTCTGTTTTAATCATGATACAAGAAGTATGATCGTATATGTTGTTGTTAATGACAATCATTGATGATGATGATGATGTGAGGGTACTCGTGGTGATAGTACTGGAGGAGGGACACTTGCATACACAACATACGCAGACGCTCGAAGCATCGTTGATGATGCACCAAAGAAGAAAGTGGTGGTATTAGGGACTGGTTGGGCAGCAACAAGTTTTGTGAAGAACTTAAAGAATTCATCATATGACGTTCACATTGTTTCTCCTCGTAATTACTTCGCCTTTACGCCTCTTTTGCCTAGTGTTACTTGTGGTACCGTTGAAGCTCGTAGCATTGTCGAGCCTATTCGCAACATTGCCAAGAAGGTACGTGCATCTATTGTTTTTATTTTCTTTGCTCTTTAACCTCGAGGTATGTGGACAATGATGGAATAATATAGTACAATGGTGGTTTGATGTACTTTCATATTTTCAACTATAAATTTTGCTTTCCGCATGTAGAAGTGCATTCATAGCGTCACAGCAGAACGAACCCTAATTTATTCAGGACCTAATCTCAACTACCGAGTAATTTATTCTTTAAAAACTAAACATAGTGAAATTATAAAATATAACTTAATAAAATGAAATATGCTTCATTTCCCCTTAGAGCACTATGATTTAATTTCTACCAACGTAATTTATTAATATGTTTGAGTCAATAATAATTAATCCATTCGGTTCGCTCCCATAGTTTTTGCCTTTACTCTCTAAATTTTCTTTATTTTCCAAAATTTGTTGGGACTTCTTATTTGATTTATTGTAATAAAGATCTTTTCGTTCACTTCTTATACAATCTTAGTTTTGGTCAAAAAGATCTAAGATTCTCTTCCTTAATTATCTCTTGACTCGTCGAAGTTAAGTAATTGCAATATGCAATGAATGATAAAGTTCATTTCTTGCTTAATAAGTTTTAAAATTGGCCTTAATGGAACTTTCGTAATGGTAAAAAAAAATATGAGAACAAAAATATAATTCTAAGAGGAACCAAAACCATTGCACTAAATTAAGTCGAACACTTAATTCAAAGTTCTTTTTATTTATATTTTTGTTATACTTTGTGAAGCCTCACTTTAAAATTTTGCAGAGGGTCTTCCGATTCTTTAAGACGACCTTTTAATTGGTGCTATCTATAAATAATTGTAAAGTTATGAAGCGGAAATTATAAGTACTTTCGTGGCTTTAAGTATTGTATAAATAAATGTTTTAACTTACATTATACCACGTTTAACAATAACATCGATATTTTATTATCCGCCTCTATTTCACCCTTCCTCATCCTTCTAACCCGCCTTTTTGTTTCAATACTAAGAAAAATGATCTTACTGTCTTAGTGTCTTTGTATCAATATATGTATCCAAAAAAAATCAAATAGTAAGTTATTCCTAAAAGTGGACTCAAAATTAACACAAAATCAAAAACATGTCAAACCTCACCCGAGCCCACCGCAGTCTGCAGGATGCGGCCTGCTCGGGTTGGACCATTTCGAGCTTCCCTTTTTTGCCTTTCTTTGAATTTCTTTTTTGACTTTAATTGACCCTCGTTTCTTGACTAAGTTTTCCTTGCTTTGAGTTCATATATGGGGCAGATTAATTCTCCAATTAAAATCAACATCCTCAAAACATAATTACAAAAGGGGTTTAACAAGTTTACAAGCAAATTACAAGTTATAATGCCAAATTACAACAAATTCCGAAATCGGAATATTACAAGGATATTCAACTAAAACGAGGTATCTGAACAAGTTTATTATGATAAAATGACCCTAAAGACTTGACACAAATAAACACACAATCAACTAGGGAATACTCCCTCAAACCCAATCTAATGTATTCGTTTTCCATTTTAGGACAATCCAATCCAATCTACCCATTTCTTTTATTGACAAAAAGTAACAAAAAGTGGACCAACATAGCCTCATTTACAATATTTATTTACACAAAATACGGTCAACTCTCATTCACTCTACTCACAAAAACTAACGGTATATGAGTCTTTTTAACATTATTAGGTGTGTTTTCTTAAATTTGTGCCCGATCCCATGGGCACATTAAGTTGGATTGGAGAGAGTATTACATAAGGGAACGCTTACATCTTGGGGCGTACGAGGCATGAGTTAGTTGTATGATGGCTGGTAGAAAATGAGTAGAGATGATCTCTAGCTATAGTTTTAATCACCATTCGCACTCCCTTACAACTCTCTAAATAAGAACAATTTAGAGTTGTATATTTATAATCATTCCTAAAACCACCATTAATGTTCTAAGCTCTACTAGACCCTACTTACATATCCATGACTCTTAAAGGCTATTCTAAGTTGCACTAAACAATCTAATGCAACTTAGAGACTCCATACTATTTAAAATATTCCAAATATCTCTAGCTAAAATATTATAGATGACTTCACCACGTACTAGAAACTCTACAAGACATTACATTATTCCGGAAACTTATAAATCGTTCTTCTTTCTTGAAGACTCTTCCACCAATCTCAACCCCTTGGTTTTTGAACGTGCTCAACGCGTGAATTTTCTTTGAACTTTATCCCCCACCAAAGTTGTAATCGTTCTCGTCATTGTCAACCCTTGATAGTCATGCTTAAGTGGTTTTACCAGTAATCAACGATTTGTCGTCTAACAGATTGTGGTATGGACTTTTGAATAGGCCTCCACACCTGCTTTTGGATAACAGGTTTGGCAGGTTGGGGACCCTGTCTTGTTCTCTTAGACTTCACTTTCCTGCAATGTGATGTTTCATGCCCTAAACCATTACACTCAGAGCAGGTAATTGGTTTCCATTCATACTCAACCTTCACAGTAACATATTTGCCAGATTCATCCAGAAACTGCACCTTATCAAGCAGTTTCTGATCCATTTGCAGTTCAACCAAAACCCTAGCATAGCTCAATCTCACCTTATCTGCAGTATCCCTATCCTTCTGTATATACTTATCCACTAAGCCTGCAATTAATGGAAGGCAGCCACCCCAAAATTTCAAGGGAATACCTATTAATTGAACCCAAACAGGCACAACATCAACCTTCTCTTTAACTAACTCCATATCTACCACCAAGGCTTGATAATGATGGGTTTGTTATCAAACAAGTAATAGCCAGAGTTTAGGAGAGCTTCCTTATTCTCATATTTAGAAAATCGAACCAGGAAAATCCCATTATCTAAGAATGAAACCTTATCTATGCCAAACTGCTCCCAAACACGATACACAAATCCCTCAATAATATCCCATGGAGGATTCGCGCCAAGAATGTAACAAAAAACAGAGTTATTCCAGAATTCTACCTCCGTTTTGATGTCATCTGCTGAAAATTGTAACATATTGGGCTCATCTTCTTCATCAATGGTTTCCAACACCGACACATTCTTTCCAGCTTGCCTTAGTAACCACCCATCAGAATTCTCTGGTTCATCCAAGTCAGATAGGTTGAGTACAGGAACACCCGTCAGCTGATTAATAGACGTGGTCCTCCTTGCAACCTCAACCAACGACCTACGTAAATCACCATTGATACTTGTATGCTTCGAGGTGTTATTATGAGCTGAAAAGTGTGAATTTTTTTGAGTTTTTGTTGCTGAAATTAAAGGAGAAAAATGATTTTGGTTGGCTTTCATGGCTGTCATTGCTGAATTCTAGGTTTACTATTTCAGAGCTTTTTCTCTCTCATCTTTCTCTCTGCATCAAAAATCCTATGACATGAGTATTAATCTCATCTTATGACATGAGTATTATATTTTTTAAAATAATCTTTCGTAAAATTTTGACACAAATTTTAAGAATAGAAAAACCGTTTAAAAAAATTGAGAGATAAAAACCGTTTTAAGAATAGACAAATTTTAAGAATAGAACGTTTTCGGTATTTTATGTTGGTGACTAGACTTCTATTTTACCAAATAACTCGTTCAGGATAACTTATTAAATAAAAACCATTTTATTGCATTAAAAGTATCTTTATATGAGTACTAAATATTTTAAACAACTTACTCTATTTTGTTAGGAAATCTTAATATCAGGTACTACCTCGTATTTTTTCTCATTTTATTTTCCACGGTCTTCAATGCCACATTTGACCGTCTTTGTCTCCATCTATATATTATTGTTTCCGTCGAAATTATTACGGAGTATTTTGTAAAAGATCTTTAAATAATAAATACGTATATCTTAGTTTCATTTACCAAACTTTTAACTCACTGACACATATTACCGCTCAAAGTTCTCTTATGTGACCCCAAAATGTGAAATGACAAGAAAATAGGGAAAATGGAGTAATTCTATACAGAAAAAAGGCGGCGTATAGAGTAAAAATTATGGCTCGGCCACCGCTCAATATTTCACTAGCATATCACGCATGACCATACTATTCAAACGCGGCTAACCACTACCAACTTCATCGATCTAGCCCTAGGTATTTTTGAATCATGGTTCCGACCCCTACCTATAACACAACACCATTTTAATGCCTTTTAAGAATAACACATCTGATTAATACTGAGTTTTACAAATTTATTTCAAGTCTTTTTGTGATCAGGGTCAAAGATGTTTTCATTTTCACATACATCACCATTGTGAATCACTTGCTTGAAGTAATTATTTTCGATATTCGTGAAATATAAATTATATCGATTTAAGAGCGTTCTCCAATACGAAAGCTCCCAAAATATAACTTTATTTTCATCTATTCTTCCCTTTTCTCCTTCCATTTCACGTCATCATCAGATGCATCAACGATTGTTGGTAAATATTTTACACATTTCAATATTCTTCGCCTGCTAATCTCCAGTGAAGTCAGTGTTATTTCGAAGGGACTGTCTTTAAAAAAAAAATACTTATTGTCTTCTGAAATAAATAACGAGTCGGTAAAAGTTGTCTCAAACAACCTAAACAACTCCATTTTCTGCTAGATCGAAACGACTTAGTCCATTTTCATATAATAATATGGACAAGCATGTTCACCGGCAATGGCCCCTCACAACATGCCTTAAGCGGAAATATCACTAATTTTCCACAAATATACAGCTATTAGATCAAAGGTTTATTTCTTAAACACAATGTAGGTATACATTTCTATTTTAGATAATTGTTTCATTTCGTGAAACAATCGTTGGAAACACGCTTCTACGTTTTAAATGGATTCTAAGGATTAGGAATAATCATTGACATGAACTTGATCTCTTTATTAATACGGAACCACGATGGGAGGTTGTACAAAGTAATTATAACAACCAACATAAGTACGACTTCTCGAACTATCCAAACGGTGAAAATCCATCAGTGCACTGCCAAAGTGGCTCTCTTAAAAAATATGGATGCTCTCAATTAAAATGTTTCGGTTCCCCATCATTGTCACTTTGATGATACTATTCTAATGACAATATTTTCTTTAATATCACTTCATTTTCCTCTCTATGTTCCTTGTTGCCTTGGCAACCTTGGTGTAAGATGAGAATCAACACGTCTAGCTTATTTGTCATTTTAATTTGTTTTACATTTGTATCTATCTTGGCTATATTTTCTTTGGACTTGTCAAGTTCAGGATTATCTAAATACACACACATAGGACATGTATCCATCTTCACATGTGTCAGTTGAAGAGCGTTGACCACGTTTTTTTATCTCGTCAATGTTACGTGACATGTAATCACTGACTTAACAATTTTATTAAACAACTGAATTATATATTTCACTTGTCAATCCTTTATTAGTAATCAATTTGTCTTATGTGGTAGTATACAATTTCACTTCTCAAGAATGATACTTATGGAGGAATTTATGAGTTCCAAATAAAATTTACTTCATTATTAGCTACAAAAGTTTCTTTTTTCTCTTTTAACTATATGTTTGTTCTTGAATTAGCTTCCATTATTCAATATTTTTCACCATTTTAGAGGTATTTCATATCGCATTATTAGCTCAAATTTAATGTTTGTATTGTAATACTCCATTGAACCGAAAACGTTATTCGGGTGGGGTATCTCTTTGAAAAGGTCAATTGATAGGCTTAAAATTTGACTAGTGCTTAAAGAGATTGAAAAACTACTCATATCAACAAAGTGCACTTTCTTTTCTAGTTATCCATGCAAAAAAACTCCACAGTTAAGCGTGCTTGACTGAGAGTAGTCTTAAGATGGGTTATCTCTTGGGAAGGTTCCCGGGATGCGCATGAGTGAGGACAAAATGAGCTGGAAAAGACCTGTGTTGATCTGTGGACCATGTACACAGCCTGACAAAAATTACCGTGAGTGACCGCTCCCGACACTATGTTTAGGCCGGGGTGTTACAAGTGGTATCAGAGCAACCCTGCGACCGTCTGGTGAGCCTGTGGTCTGGAATACCCGGGTCACCAAGCTAACAGAGGAGGATTCTGGGTTTGGCTCGGCTGCGGTCAGATGTTGCCATGCGCAACGGGGATGTTGCTTTTTCAAGTGGGGGTGTGTAATATTCCATTGAACCGAAAACGTTATTCGGGTGGGATACCTCCTTGAAAAGGTCCATTGATAATCTTAAAATCTGACTAGTGTTTAAAGGGATTGAAAGTACTACTCATATATCAACAAAGTGCACTTTTCTTTTCTGGTTATCTATACAAAAGAACTCCACAGTTAAGCGTGTTTGGCCGCATGACTGAGGACAAAATGTGATGGAAAAGATGCCGTGTTGATATGTGGAAAGGTTCCCGGGATGCGCATGACTGAGGACAAGATGTGGTGGAAAAGACCCCGTATTGATCTGTGTACCCTTGGGACCATTATTTGTCCTCATTTAAACCCAAAAGCAGTAAATGGTGGGTTGAATATCTTATAAAGATATCATAAGCTCTCCTTATTTTACCGATGTGGGACAATTTTCTCACAATCTCCTGAAGTGTTACACAATTCATTTGGAATATATATATTTTCTTAGATGGATGGAGTAAGATTTAAGACTTTTAGAAAAGAAACGACATAACCATCAAGATAATGTGGCATTTAAATTGCAGAAAAACGTGAGAGTTCAATTTGAAGAAGCAGAGTGCTACAAGATTGATCCAGTCAATAAGAAGGTTTATTGCCGGTCCGTAACGAACAAGATTTTAGAAGGTAAAGAGGAGTTCATTGTGGACTATGATTACTTAGTGGTCGCCATGGGAGCGCGTTCCAATACTTTCAATACACCTGGTGTCGAAGAAAACTGTCATTTTCTCAAGGTATATTTTTTACTTGTTCAATAATTACATCACGATTCACGTCTAAGAAATAATCAAGACTTGTGTAAAATTAGTGATTCACTTTAACTATCAATTTAAATCCCATATTTTAACCTAAGTGAATGCTTTCACACAATTTATACGTGTTATAACTTTATTAAATGATAATATGAAAATATGTAGCTCTTTAGATGTCTCAATCTAGTTACCTTAAACATCTTATCTCTCTAAGAGGAGAATAAATTTGGAATTAATCTAAAATATCGATCTGATTTCTCCATTCATCTTATTTATATTGGTCACATATGATTTTAGTATTTAAACTGTTAAGGAAACTAACCAACCGTTTCCTCAATCAAAGGAAGAATAAATTTGCATATCTTTTATTATCTTGTTTGTTAGCAATATCTTTGTAAATTGGTTGTGCAAATCAATCGTTTCCTTCTTTATAGTTTTCCTAGCTTGATTCTAGGAACTACCTCTTGTATATATTGCATTCACTTTGTATGTGTATTGATTATCAGTAATACAAAATATACTTCACTGCTTATTCATATCTTATATGGTATCAGAGCCTCGATCCTAAGCAACGCTCTTCTCGATCATGGCCAACCACGCTCTCATCCTCCCCAACGCCGCTGAACCCGCTGCCCCTATTATCTTTGTCAATCTCTCCCAGTGCACCAAACTTACCACCTCCAACTACACCCAATGGGCCTTCCAAATTCAATCCTTTCTTGAAGGACTTGAACTGTTCCACTTTCTTGATGGTACTCACCCTTGCCCTGCCCAAACTGTTACCGCCAATGCCACCATCGTTCCCAATCCTGCCTACTCCACGTGGTTGCGGCAGGACCGTCTTCTCCTTGCCGCTCTCGTTGGTACTCTCGATGGCTCTATTGCGCCCCTCGTCACTCAGTCCAAAACTGCCCAAGAAGCTTGGACCACTCTTTCCTCCACCTTTGCCAATCCCTCTCGGGGACACATACTCCAAATCAAGGCACGCCTTGACTCCATCACCAAAAATCCGTCTGAAACCATCACGGACTACATGCACAAGATCAAAACCTGTACCCTAGAACTCGCCAACTTAGGTAAACCTATGGACCCTGAAGATGTCATTGCCAAAGTCCTACGTGGCCTTGACTCTACCCGGTATCGTGCCATCAAAGAAACTGTCGAAGCTCGTGATACTCCGATCTCATTTGATGCCTTACACGAGAAACTTATTAACTTTGAACTCAAAAACCCTGAGATATCCTCCACCTCTCCTTCACCTACAACTGCCTTTGCTGCGCAATTCCGCCCAAACCAGCAGCAACGCTATACCTCCCGCCCTCCCTCCTCTGATGCCACTACTCAGTCTAAAGAAGTCTCCATCTGCCAGTACTGTGGCTACAAAGGCCACATGTTTCTCACCTGCCGTAACTTCAAAAAGAACCATCCCTCATTTATCCTCACACCTTACACTCGTCCTAATCGCTATCCTAATCCTCGTCCACAAGCCCATACCGCTACTGCTACTACTCCTGCCCAGAATTCCTGGCTCGTTGACAGTGGTGCAACGCATCACATCACCAACGATCTGTCTAATCTGGCCCTTCACGCTCCGTATGACGGTCCAGATGATGTCGTAATTGGAGATGGCTCCTCTCTTCCTATCTCCAACATAGGTTCTTTCACTATTTCTTCTAACTCCTCATCTCTTTCTTTTCAAAATGTTCTTCATGTTCCTTTAATCTCCCGCAATATTTTATCAGTGTCGCAATTTTGTCTTGATAATAATGCTGTTATTGAATTCTCGTCTTCTACTTTCTCTTTTAAGGATCTCTCGACGGGTCGGATTCTGCTCCACGGCACCCTTGATCGTGGTATCTATACCTGGCAGCCCTCTTCTTCCCAAGTCCTCCTTGCTACTTCGTCTCCTACTGCTTTACTATGGCATCATCGGCTTGGTCATCCAGCCTCTCATGTTTTTTCTTTCATTAAGAACAACTTTAATTTGCCAGTTTCTACTTCTCGTTTTGATTACTGTAATGCGTGCAAGATTAATAAATGCCACAAATTACCGTTTTCTGCGTCTACTCTACAGTCTCATGCTCCTCTTGAATTAATTTTTTCCGATGTTTGGTCATCACCAATACATTCACATGATGGGTTTAAGTACTATGTAATCTTCGTGGATCATTTCACAAAATATACTTGGCTATATCCGCTTAAAAATAAATCCGACACATTTAATGTTTTCCATCAGTTTAAAGTCCTTGTTGAAAAATACTTCGATCGCCCTATTGTCCAACTGTTCTCTGACAATGGTGGTGAGTACATCAAACTCACCCCTTCCCTTCTTCAACATGGTATCTCGCATCTCACCTCTCCGCCTCATACTCCTGAACATAATGGGTATGCGGAGAGGCGACATCGTCATATTGTAGAAACTGGTCTCTCGCTCCTTACTCATGCTCACATACCCACTCTTTACTGGCCTCATGCCTTTAATACGGCTGTCCATCTTATCAACCGTTTACCCACCTCAACTCTTCAAAATGAATCCCCTTATTCTCGTCTTTTCAAGTCCTCTCCCAACTACAATAAACTTCGTGCATTCGGTTGTCTATGTTATCCATGGGTTAAACCGTACACCTCCAACAAGCTTGACCCCAAATCTGTCCCCTGTGTCTTCCTAGGCTACTCTAAAACCCAAAGCGCATATCATTGTCTTGAACCCATTACCAAACGGATTTACACTTCACGGCACGTTACCTTTGTTGAAACAGAGTTCCCGTTTCTTCGCCTTACTTCTCAAGCCAGCCCTGAACCAGGCCCCTCCCTGCCAGATTGGTGCGGTCCATCCATTATGTTCCTACCTCCCACCACACCTGCTATTAACCCAACAGCTATTTCTCACAGCACTCCTCCATCCTCCCCTACCTCTGCTGTCTGCCCACCCCTATCTCCCAGTCCCGTGCCCTCTGCTCCTTCTCCAGAAAACCCACCTCCTACCATCCCTCCACCACCCTGTCGTGCCATTACCCGGTTATCTAATAATATCCGCAAACCCAACCCAAAGTATGCCAAGCTCGCCATTACAACGACCCCACATTCACTCCCAACTACTGCCAAACAGGCCCTAGCCTCGCCCCAGTGGCGTGCCGCCATGATCGAGGAATACGATGCTTTAATTCGCAACAATACATGGTCCTTAGTTCCTGCTGCTGAAGCTCATAATGTTATTGGATGCAAATGGGTTTTTCGTGTTAAGTACAATCCCGACAACACCATTCAAAAATACAAAGCTCGCTTAGTTGCAAAAGGCTTCCATCAACAACATGGTATTGATTACACTGATACTTTCAGTCCGGTTGTAAAGCCCGTCACAATACGTCTACTTCTTTCCCTGGCCCTTAGTCAAGGCTGGTCTCTTCGTCAATTGGACATCAACAATGCTTTCCTCCAAGGTAAGCTCCACGAAACAGTTTATATGTCACAACCACCTGGTTTTATTAATGATGATACTTCGTCCCATGTGTGTCGGCTTCAAAAGGCTATCTACGGCCTCAAACAAGCCCCGCGCGCATGGTACAATGAACTCAAACAATACCTGCTTCACTTCGGGTTTTCAGCCTCACTGGCTGACCCCTCCCTCTTTATTTATACACGACACAACCGTCTCCTCTATGCCCTTGTCTATGTTGACGACATTATAGTAACCAGTCCCTCTCCCTCCTTCCTCACTACTTTTGTTACACAATTTGCTGCTCGCTTCTCTCTGAAGGACTTAGGCTGCCTATCCTATTTCCTAGGAGTTGAAGTTACCCCAAACCCAAAAGGACTCCTTCTCTCACAAACAAAATACATTTATGATCTATTACAACGTTTTGATATGCTGGACAGCAAGCCATCGACTACACCCATGCTCCCTCACCCTCCCCTCACTCTCGACACCAACACACCTCCCTGCGATGTCACCTCTTATCGCTCGGCAGTTGGTTGTTTACAGTATCTTTCCCTCACTCGCCCTGATATCTCCTTCACTGTTAATAAGCTTGCACAATATATGCAAACACCACAACTCACTCACTGGACTGCGTTAAAACGCTTACTTCGCTACCTACATGGCACTATGCACCTCGGTATTCAGCTCCATCGCCACAATCCGCTTCAACTTCATGCCTTTAGTGATGCGGACTGGGCCGGAGATAAGGATCACTATGTTTCTACTTCTGGCTACTTGGTTTATCTTGGCAAAAACCCCATTGCTTGGGCTTCTAAGAAACAGAAGACGCTTGCCCGTTCGTCCACCGAAGCCGAATTTCGAGCTGTCGCCGACACTACCTCTGAGCTCCTTTGGGTCAAGTCCTTACTTACTGAACTTGGTCTCACTTTTACTTCCTCACCCACTATTTACTGTGACAACTTAAGTGCCACACACTATTCCGCTAATCCCGTGTTTCACTCTCGCATAAAGCATGTGGCGCTTGCCTTCCATTTTGTCCGTGAACAGGTACAGTCAGGTTCCCTTCGAGTTACTCATATCAGTGGTGACGATCAACTCGCTGATGTACTCACAAAGCCGCTACCGCGTCCCCGATTTGAAGTTCTTTTATCCAAGATCGGACTTTTCAACGGACAGTCCGTCTTGCGGGGGAATGTTAAGGAAACTAACCAACCGTTTCCTCAATCAAAGGAAGAATAAATTTGCATATCTTTTATTATCTTGTTTGTTAGCAATATCTTTGTAAATTGGTTGTGCAAATCAATCGTTTCCTTCTTTATAGTTTTCCTAGCTTGATTCTAGGAACTACCTCTTGTATATATTGCATTCACTTTGTATGTGTATTGATTATCAGTAATACAAAATATACTTCACTGCTTATTCACATCTTATATAAACAAGGTCAATTGTAAGATATTTTATTTTCCTCAACATTTGTTACCTACCCCCTTTTCAAATATTGATAAGATAAGTAGTTTTGTTAACATATTGATTTAAGGCCGATGTACGTAAATGGAAAAACAAATACGATAGTTAAACCTGAATATAAAAAAAAAATGAGATGAAGATAGTATTTTTAATGAAGTTGGATATATAATTTATAACATGATACAGGAAATAGAAGATGCTCAGAGAATTAGGACCACAGTGGTGGACTGCTTTGAAAAGGCTAGTCTTCCTCATTTAAGTGACGATCATAGAAAAACGTTGTTGCAATTTGTGGTTGTTGGCGGAGGCCCAACTGGTGTAGAGTTTGCAGCCGAGTTGCATGACTTTGTGACCGAGGACTTGGCAAAACTTTACCCAGCTCTTAAACCTCTTGTCAACATTACTCTTGTTGAGGCAGGGGATCATATTCTTAATATGTAAGTTGAAGATGATTATACATTTATTCGATTTTACCCATGCCTGAATCTTGATAGATTTCGTGATCTTGGTATTTCATATGTTGAATTTCCCTATTTTAGGTTTGATAAAAGGATCACTGATTTTGCTGAAAGGAAATTCCAAAGAGAT
Organism: Silene noctiflora; assembly: GCA_009801015.1. Taxonomy (NCBI): domain Eukaryota; kingdom Viridiplantae; phylum Streptophyta; class Magnoliopsida; order Caryophyllales; family Caryophyllaceae; genus Silene; species Silene noctiflora. The sequence goes on along the minus strand of VHZZ01009381.1, from coordinate 33,966 downwards.
GGTATTGATGTGAGACTTGGATCAATGGTAACAAAAGTTACCAATAAGGAAATTTCCACAAAGGACAGGGGCTCTGGTATCGTCAAATCCTTGCCATATGGAATGATTGTTTGGTCTACTGGCATTGGAACTCGTCCCGTTGTTATGGAATTTATGAAACAAATTGGCCAGGTAACCAATTTCATTGCCATGAAAAGTCTCCATATACTTCTTATGTCTAACACTTAACTCATGTATAAGGCTAAAAAGGATAACAACATTTTTTAGAATGTTCCTTTGACTTATTTGAAATGTCCTAACCAAAGCTAAACATACAAATGGATTAAATTTATTCAACGAGTCATATGAATGAAAACTTAGTAATCTCAAACAATTTGAAGCTCTTTCATATTATTTTTGTCAAATTCAGTTATCAATATATTAACTTAAATGACAGACCAATAGACGCGTTCTTTCAACTGATGAATGGTTAAGGGTGGAAGGCACCAACGACATATATGCATTGGGTGATTGCGCCACTATTCAACAACGCAAAGTCATGGTAAGTAAATTAACCATTCAAAATTTCTTACACTAATTGCAAAATTATCTTTTGTCGTTGTGATTTTTATATTTACGATTATAACAGGAAGATATTGAAGAAATCATCAAGAAGGAAGACAAGGATAACAGTGACACTCTAAATGTGAAAGAGTTGAAGAAAGTAATTAAGGATATTTCCGAAAGGTATCCTCAAATAGAAATATATATGAAAAGGAAGCAGTTTAAAGATATTGTAGAGTTAATAAAAAATGTAAAAGGAAATGATGAGAAGCAAGAGTCTGCTCAAATAGATATAGAGACATTTAAGAAGGCTTTATCAGAGGTTGATGCTCAAATGAAGAATCTCCCTGCCACTGCCCAGGTAACATCGTAATCATAATGACCAAAAGTAGATCAGTCTATATTCCAATACCAATTTTTTTGCTAAGATTTTTAATGTCTTGCAAGTATATATTTGAACTTCACACATTAAAGTATATACAACACAACATTATATCAAAGGGCATAAAAAGTAAATTTTGTTTCAAAATAGTTGAACCTGGCATTTGGATACATGATCATATTAAATATGTATTAATACTTTTAGTAACTTAGGACAACAACATCGTAGATACCTAAGTCGTATAACACATTATCTTTGGCCCTCATGAGCATAATATATGCATTTCCTCGTCGAGTGGAACCTTTGCCAATTTAATTTACTGTAATTATAAAGTGATTGATGCTTTTTATCTAGTTAATGCATGAAGAATAATAACACTTAGCTGATTTTGTATTTTTGTTACCTTATACTACTGCATATTGAGATTTCAATTATGCTAATTAGTTTGCAAACAATCTAGGTTGCAGCGCAACAAGGAGAATATCTTGCTGATTGTTTTAACAGAATGGAGGACTGTGATCAAGACCCTGAAGGCCCTCTGCGAACTAGAAAAGAAGGACGACATCGATTTCGTCCATTCAGGTAACAAAATGTTCATGCTTGGAAATTAATGGATCTTGTAATTCTTATGCTCATCCTTTTTTAAAGGTACAAGCATTTAGGACAATTTGCTCCTTTGGGAGGTGAACAAACTGCAGCTCAGCTCCCTGGTGACTATGTCATTCACGGTCACAGCACCCAGTGGCTTTGGTATTCTGTCTATGCTAGGTACAATATTTTTTTTTGTTTCCTCTTTAATATTTTTAGCAATCTCATTAAGGTTCCTCTCTTTATTTCTAAAAACAATCACATATTGTAGTGTATGTAGTCTTATTATAAGATTTAAGACTAAAACATTAGCAATAAGCCCAGTTAGGAATCAAAAACATTATTCAGTTTTATTTTAACAACTAAATATCTCACATTAAGTTTTATGTAAAATGAATCTACATGGCTCAGAGGGTTTGAATCTAGTGGTTAAAACTAAGGTCAAACTCTAAAGGGTATAAGGTTCGAGGCTCTTCAAGAACAACCTTGTGGAGGTTATTTTTGACCTAGACTATGCCTTTTAGACTTCTAGCATGCCACCCTCAGGTGGTTGACCTGGTATATGAGGGTTGAAGGTTATCATGTTTACTTGAGGGTTTACCTGTGCACTTCTTCGTCATCCAAAAAAAACGATCCTGCATGCATGGATTAAAGACAATTAAGTCTATACCTTAAGTTAATGAACACGCTAAAAGAAGTTTACGGTTATTTGAGTCTACTATTATGTGTTACTTTACTATGATATTTGCGCAAAACAAAATTACATAGGTTTTGGCCGAAAGTTTGTAATGATAAAAGACATATTTGAGGTAAGTCTACCTCAATATGTCTTTTAAGATCATTATAAAATAACACTTTATCAACTGTAAATGTTTTACTTACTTTTATATATATATATATATATATAGAAATAGGATCCTGTGCGAACTAAGAGTTCGGTGCGAATCGTACAAACTAACTACAAAATCAAACAAACTTCTCTAATTAAAACAAAAGCCCACACTCATACAGGCATATCCTTATAAAACAAAATAAAGACCGACACTCACTATCTCCTCTCTCCTCCCATTTTCACTTAACAACCATTCATCACTCAGATAGCGACGTCAGTTGCCGGTGGCCGGACATTTCACCGGTGAACCATTTCCGACAAGAGGCCAACCAACTCGCCGACAACCGTGCTTTTATAACCGCGACACCTCCCAACCACTTCACAGATGAACGACCCTTTGTTCGTCGCCTTCGCCGGCGGCAAAAACAAACAAATTCCATTTTCTGGCTCCAAAATCCCCGATGACGTCGCTGGCTCAATTAGAACTTTGAAATTTTAATTCGTTTTTGGTAGACCTAGCATTTAGATCGAATTTTGAGAAGTAAAAAACCGAAACTTAGCTTATTCTGGTTCTGTGTTTGTCATTAGTGAGTGGGGTCGATGGCCAGATCTAACGTGTCATGTGAAAGGTCGTTGGAAGGAGCTTGCCACTGGTGATCTGGTGGCGTACGGTTGCTCGTAGTGAGGTCGGTGTTGATATTGGTTGTGGTGGTTGTAGTTCATGTGGTGGGTGGTGGGTCTTCTTTTAATCGGCGCGTCATTGGTGGGTCTGGTGTTCATGAGGGTGGGGTTGGTTGGTCGTGAGTTGGTCAGTGGTGGTTGTCATAGGGGAGATGCTGGTTTAGGTTGGGTGTGGTTGTGGTGTTATTCATTGGTCTGTGGCGTGGTGATGTTAGTCATTAGTTTATGGCTGCCGTGGTGGTGACAAAAATAATGGTGGTTGCCTTAGTGGATCGTAGTGGAACCGTAGATGCACAAAATACCAGCGCGGATACACATGGTGTTACTACGGGATACACATACAGTAGGCCGGATACATATGGTATAACTACTAGATACATAAGTGGAATTGTGTATCCGGCAGTAATATCATGTGTATCCAGAAGTAATATAAAATGTATCCCAAATAGTATAAAATGTATCCTGGAGTTGGTGTTAAAACTCCCAAAAATATTAGTGTTAAAAAGTGTAAAAGTGCATCTAAAATTTTAGTGTGAA
>VHZZ01009380.1:19673-34255 GCA_009801015.1 Silene noctiflora | reverse complement strand
TAAAAATATTTAACCGTTGTTAAAACTTTTAACAACGGAGACTTCAACAACGCCCATGTTTTGTTTTAACAACGRTTAATAGCCGTTGTTGTAGACTGTTTTTGTAATAGTGTTGCAACACTTAATAGACTGCTGTCAACATTCAACACCCCAATTTACAAACAAAAGGGAAAAAAGAACATTCAACACCAAAATTTACAAAAAAAAAGGGAAAAAAGAACAGTGAGGGGTCCGGATTTGAATCAATAACCCTATGGATATAAATCAACCAAGGATTTAAAGGATAATAATTGCAACCTAAGAGCATACAAACAACCTTCAATTTTCTATTAATGCGTACTTTGTGAAACTATGGGAACATCATCTTTCCTCATCGTAGTTTCAAGTGAATGGAGCCGCTTTTGAGAACATTCTTTTTGATTTGCAGTTTTAGTGGCCAAAGGCTAATAAAGTACTTTTGATTTGCCAATGACTGCAAACACAAAAGTAATCCCTTAACAAAATTACATAGATATAATCAAGAATTTTATGCACAAACCCTGAAAATAAATAATATAGAAACTTCCGATGACTCATGAGGAAGAAAAAAAAAATCACAACAAAATGAAGTAAAATTAAGAAGCTCAAACCTACATCCCCTTATAGTTGGTGAAAAATAAGCTACAAACCTCAACCCCAAAACTTCAATTATTTTTTAGATAAATCGTTAACAGAACAATAAAGCGAAAAAAAGATTTGGAGTCTTTCTCAACTGTCGAAAGGAGATACTCTTACTCAACCAAATAAATAATACGGAGTAATATGAACTCCTTAAAAGCTAGTAGTCGAAAGGAGTAGTTGATGAAAGTATAGAGCTACCTTCCATGGCTCCTAAAGGAGGAAATAGAGAGAGAGAGAGAGAGAGAGAGAGAGAGAGAGAGAGAGAGAGAGAGAGAGAGAGAGAGGATTCAAAGTAGGAGATGCTCAAGAGTTTCAAAGAAGAGAGGTGCCATTTCAGGGCTTGGTGTTTTGACTGCACATTTCACTCCAGGAACTCCAACCGCTGCTGTTAGTTCAATCAAGAAGGGAATTCCCTTGGGAATCTTGGCAGAGAGGTAAACCACATCTTGGTTTGCGTTTTTCCTCTTTGCTATGAAGAACATGTTTGCTGCTGCCAATTTTTCGAGTGTCGACTCGACACTGTTCAACACACGGCTTGGAAATTCTCTCAGAACCTCATTTGAATCGGGTAGGGATTTCCATGTCTGTCAACAAAGAAAAAATTAATCTCAACAAAGCCTTAATCTCACATGATTCGGGATTGAATGACATGATGACTAATATTAGTTTAGCTATTTTATTGTTCATTGGTGTCATCTTTTCATACAAAACCCTAGAAGAAAAATAGAGGTTTTCTCTCAGGAACATGCATGTTTTAGTAGATTCATCACAGCAAAGCAGAGACATTCACAAATTAAAAATAACCACCATCAGAGAGATTCAGAGACATATTTCTCATTACTGCGATCTTTTAAGTGAAGGGAAATCAACTACATTACCTCCAAAAACATCGTACGTTCCATTCTGCCATCTTCAGTGAAGAACGCGTGCAGTGCAACTTTATCATTGAAGTACCATACTGGCTGCTGGTTGTTTTTCACTGCCACTTGAAGGAGAGTGTTTGGTGGACCAGGAGCAACATTCTGAAATAGAACCATTGGAAGAAGTGTTCTCGCTGATGTCCCTGGTTGCAAAGGTGGAATCTGGAAATGAAAATAAGAAAGCGAGAAAAATCATTAGACATAAAAATAAACTAAAATTAGAGCACAGTTGTTTGAGTTCCACAAACATTCCTTGTAAGGTCACTAAATGCCTACCTGCAAAGGTGCACCGGCAGCAAGGCCAAATGTGTTTTTATTGAACTGGATCAGAAACCCTTCAAGTACAGACTGCGTATTGTTTTCAAACATCATGTTGTAGAATACTTGTCCATCTATCCTTGTAATCTGTGCACTGATCTGTAAACCTTGACCTTTGGATGCAGGCAATACTACTGGCAAAGGAGGGCTGCATTCAAACATATTAACAAACTTTTAAGAGTAGTTAATAGCAGAGCCTTCTATCATCTTTGGTTTCATATCCCACTCCCCCTTTCCCAGCCGAAAGAACTGTCAACATACTTACGGGAAATTTACATCATCCCATAACTAGAAACCAAGGTTGGTGCTTCATGGTGGATCAGTTCTTTTTAATCCAAGGAGCATACAGAAACAGCAACGGCATTATCATGTGCCTCAAGGGCTCCCGCACATGGCTAGGAAAGAGGAGGTTTCTAATATACGCAACCATACCCTTGTGTGGATACTTGATAACATAGGTGGTTTTCGAACGGTCTATGATTAAAATTGTGGCAAGAATTGGATTGGATGACTCCTACTTCACAGCATAAGAAGAGACCCATATTTCTAAGAGAAAATTATACTATTCCATGTGATTTCCTTGCAGACTATTAGATTGCCTTTTGTCTATATAGAAACATTTACCGTTTGTTTAGGAGGGATTTTGAAGGAGAGGGAGAGGACGAACTTCCATCTGTTAGTAAAACTGAACTGGAGCGAATAGAGGGGGAGAGAAAATTAATCCCTTGATTTCCTTGTAGAGGGTAAATTAAAATACGGAGTAAAAGATAAGGGTGGTCCACCTCTGAATCAGAGCCCCCCCTCCCCCCCTCCTTTCCCAGCTCCCCTCTGTCCCCATACCAAAGGGTTCATACTTAGTCTAGACAAACAAGGAAGTTGGACAATTCCTGTGGCCTAGGGAGTTAGGGGCCACCCTTGGTAAATCAAAACCCTAAAAAAGAATGCATACAGTTTAGTGAATCGTTTTGCTTAAACCCATCATATAGTCAAACCAAATATTACTAAGCCTCTGGACCAAAAATGGAAACAAACTTGAAGGAGCACAACATAGAAAGATTCACTGTGCCGCAAAATAGGTAAAAAAAATGTTGACTATTTATAAACTAGAAATCAAGATTGCTTACCCAGCAGGCACAGGCTGGTCAACAGGGACCAGAGAATTTGAATTGTCCAAGCCTATAAGGTCACCAAGCAGATCGGGGACAGGAGCTGCAGCAGGAGGAGCAGCAGCTGGTGTTAATTGCTTGGACCCTGAGCTTTGTGGAGGTGATGCAACACTATCAACAGGATGGGCAGATGACTCCTCACTACCATCAGCATAATCTTCTTCCTCAGCTCTTTGGGTCACAGTCTTGACACGAGTTACAAATGATTCTGGTGGCTTATGATAAACAGAGGACAAAGTCGAGATATTTGCAAGAAGTTCATCAAGACGAGAAGGATCAAGCTAATTAGAAACATCAGTAATCACAGGTTTTTCGGCTAAAACAACATCCTTGGCTGCCTGCACCAATACGACGATTCCATGTTAGATTGTATCAATGTCGGTTAACAGATTCGATAAATCCCCAAAAGAATTGCAAGCCAACTAGACTCTGAAGCATATTCTATTATGGATTTCATGGCGCTTTGCTTGAGCACGCCGTGAATCGGAGTACAAAATGTGTAGAAAAGAAATTCATAGACAAGTACTCTGATGACTCAGTGAGGGTCAGAGGGAAGAGTAGGCGAGGGGTGGAAGAGAGGAGGGTCGGAGATGGAGGACATGGAGGACATGACTCATGTAGCAGTGGTAATGGGGTCGGGGAGGGTTTTAGGAAAGAGAAGCAGTGGAGCCAAATGAGGGGGAGGAAGCGGCCGTTAAGTTGTCAATGAGGAGGGGATGAATGGGACAGCAGTGTGCTAAAATTGTGGCAAGAACTGAGGTTGTTCGCGAGCCAGGTCGCCGGAATTCGCGACCCAAGCCGGTATGCAGCACGAACTCAGAGAGCCTCGCCGGAGAAGGGGCTAGTATAGTGGGTTGGTGGCTGAAGGTGAAAGGGAGACAGACGAAAGGGAGAAAAGGCTCTTATTATTTTATTGGGTGATTGTAAAAAAGCAGATGGTAAAATGGGTAGGTAGGGTTTTATTAAAATGACATCTTTGTCCTCTTAAAATAGTGGGGCGGCTAAAGAGTACTAGGTTACTTTTTGGAAGGGTTGTTTGGTCTTTTTCAACACTAACCTTTATTATGACACTGTTACTTTATTTTACACAAATTCCAAAGACAGAAAATTAGAGACTCTTCCTATTTTCAATATTGTAGTTCTTTGGATGTATTTAATTTTTTTATAAAAAGCTTAACTTGTGTTGAAAAAAAATTAGTTTCACAACTTAAATTATAGACAATTTAATTACACCTCAAACACAGTTCACTAGGCATAGCGAATTACGAATTACGAATTACGAATTACGAACTCAAATTCGAACCAAATCGAACCGCGAACCATGTAACCTAGGGGTGGCGTGAGGATGAAGCTAGCTGGAGTGGAGTTGAGTTATCAATCGCAAGTTGGGTATTTAGCGGGTGAGTGTGATTAAGTTAAGTGAGGGTATATGCTGTAACTATAGAAGTATTATTAAGATGACTTGGTAATGTTAGGCCCAAAAAATTACAAATGGAGAAAAGAAGCTAAAATAGGAAGATAAAACATAAATTTATCCCAAAGAGGAATACGGGAAGAATAAAGGTGAATGGAACCTCAGATTAGAATTCAAAGTTGCTGAATTCATAGTTCATACCACAGAGACTAAGGAGGCATTCAATCAAAAACTTCAAAGTTGCAGTTACAACAGCAGAACGCATAAGTACTCCGTATCAATCAGTTTGCTGAATTAATTCAATGAACTCACCTCAGGATCGGTTGAAAGAAGACGCCAATAAATGTAAGCACGATCACGTAGATCGGGATTGTATTGTCAGTCTCAACAGTTGCATTATTCAAAACAGCCTGTCAACAATGAAAAGGCCAGTGTCTCAAGCAGTACACTCAGAAAAGATCACTACAAAACGGATTTGACCAATTATACATCCCTATCGAGCAGTGACAGTCTGCGCAGCAATATTCTGCAAATATATATTAGGGTGTAGAGAACTGCATGAGGATAAGTCGCTTTTTAATGACAATAACAGGATACATTGATCACGAATTATCCCATGTAAACTGAAACATACAGCAAAAACTTCAACTGCACAGAGTTAAAAATTGTTCTACTGCTTTACTTAGGACATAAGTATATAACCTGCAGCAGATGTAAACATCCGCACTAAGCCCTAAAGAACTACATGACATGTTCATTTCCATGTAATGAAATACATAACATGTTAATAATATCTGACGCCACTTGGTTTGGCATGGGTGAGGGAACATTGACTGCCAATAACCCAAGATAGGTATTGGACAAGCTGAATCAGAAGATACAATAGAATTGACTTTATAAAAGACATACCTGAATCATTTGCTGTGGTCCCTCGGTTGGCTTTTTGAGGAAAAGTTTGACGGTAGCCGTCAGCAATTGCAGTTGAACTTGTGGAGGCTCTTCAGGAAAACTCTCTAAGAAACCCTCCAGTAACTCGTCAGCATTGTCAATTCTTTCTGCATATTCTCCAATGATCCAAATCATAGATGCCTGAGTACATATAGCTAGAATATTAGTCTTGCTCTCACACAACAACAATAACAGTCATACTCATTGTCAAGGATTTTACCTTGGCCTCCGGTTCATCTAAAGTGTCCAAGCTCTCACAAAGAGTTGCGATTATGGACTCGTAGCTGGAACAAATTCAGCAAATATTAGGACGGCAAAATTCTAAAAGCCATTATGTGTCTTACATTTCAGTGTTCCAAGAGGTTCTTACGTGTTAGGATATCTCCGAAATATATCTTTGATAACTATGATAGCTTCCTGAACAACATAATTCACTTTAATTTTAATCAACTCCAGCAAGACACTAATACATCTTTCCGCAGCTCTCTCCAACTTGATAGCACAACGGCCAATAGCACGAACAGCCTTTCTGACAAAATCTACATCTACCTCAGTTGCATATTCTTTAAATTCCAACAAGACCTGGAACCACCACGATAGAAATGTTAAGAGCAATTGCAAAAAATATAGAACTTGGTTTCAACCACCCATCAAATACCTACCTGATCAATATTCCTGTCTGAAGCAAGCTTGATCATAATTTCTAACTTCTCCATCTTGACATAAATTGGATCATTGTACTTACAGAAGAACACCTTGCATACAAAAATACAGGAATAAGACAAGCAGACCAATAATTCACCACAGATACTTAATGCAATATAGGAACACAAAAGTTGCGACTAGAAATGCAGTGAAGGCATCAAATTGTTGGCACAGTAAAAATAATACCTTAATTTCATGGGCCAAAATTGTTGGCCTCTTCTGCACAATAAGATTGATGTTTCTCAAAGCAACATATTGTATCTCAGGTTCTGCAGAAAGAAGGGTCACAAGTGGAGGGGCCATCTTCTTACAAAGGTTTCGAACAACGTCGGTACTAGTTATAAGTTCCATTTGTTGAAGAATCATCTGCATGAAACCACAAAAAACAAAGACTGGGTTACATTAGAGATATTTAGAAACAAATGGCAAGATACTTCAAGAGAAGACAAACATTCACCTTCACAGCCGAAAGCACAACCGCACAATTAGCATGCTGCAAACGGGGAGTTACCCTCTCCACAATGTTCTCAGCTTCTCGTGCATCAGCTGCTTTATATCTTGAAAGGGCGTCCAATATAAAAACTTGTCCCCATCTGGTGAGCATGGATAATTGTATTATAAGTTTATAACTAGTAAACAAAGCACAAACAGCCGAAAGACAGAATTTGTTAATCTTGGATTCTAGGTGTCATGTCATACACTTTCATTCTTTCCATGATTACCAGAACGGTTAGTATTTAAAGCCACCAGCTCAACTGTCAATCCTAACCCTAGGACGGTAGGCAATACCAAAAAAGGCATATGTCTATGCATTTATGACAAAAACGAGTGAGATCTTTTGCAAAACCCAGCTAATAATACTCTCATATACAATTTGCTGGAGATAACTACTTACTCTGTGCATTCATTAAGAGCAGTTAGTAGCTTCGCAAGTGTGGCACTTGTGATCTCAAATAAAGGTGTACTGCTGCTCTCCTGAATTTCAGCAAGAGCTGCCACAGCATTTGCTACAACCATTGGATTATTGTCAGAAATCAAGTCTTTTAGTGAATCCAAGAAGCCTCTATCCTCTACAAGTTCCGCATTTATATCATAGAGCTTAGCCACACAGATGGCAGCTGTCTTGCGAACATAAGGATCATCATCCTGCAAAAAAGGAAAGATGAAAAAAAAAGTAACTTTGTATTGCTCCGCCAAAAATATACCTAACAATCAGACTTATGAAAGATATTTTTCCATTATGTCAACCTTGAGACATCTTTGAAGAGGGTCACACAAATATTCAGTGATTTTATCAACACGAATGCAGCCCATTGTTCTCACTGCCAAAGCTCGTATTAAAGGATTTGGATCCTGTGAATCCTGCATAAAAAACAATGGTAAAACATCAACAGGAGCATCACTAAAACAATAACAAGACATAGCATATCATAGTGTAAAACATACTGTTGTGAGATAACTTTCTGTATTCTCATGCATCAAGTATTCAGGGTTTCAGACAAATATAAACTATGAGGTCCAGCGTAAGAAAGATGCTAAATACATTTGCAGCTTATAAAGGTCCCCAGAGTTAGTTTAAAGTAAGGTCGTGGTCTGAGCTCAATTCCTTTTGAGCATCACCAATCTTTTAAATTTTCCAGTTTTCTTTATATCTCCATAAGCGACTAACATATCCCAACTGCTACCATTCCTGTCCATAAGCGATCAACATATCCTAACTGCTACCATTCCTGTCAGAAATGAAGTTTATCTTTGGAATAACAAATTGGACAGAGTACGTGACATCATAAATGGGATCTAAAAATGGAATCAACATGCGGATCAAGACTAAATCCTTTATAAAAGAGGACTCTATGAGCGCCCTCAGCAGCTCAGTGATCATGATCATGTCTTTTTAGTTTGAGTGCGCAATTTATTTGCATTACCAGGTTCCCGGAGCAGTGTATAAGGAGAAAGAATGTCAGTGGAAGTTCAGCATATAACAAGAGAATTCATACCTACATAAGTGATATATCAACCAAAGTAAACTCAGAATCAAAGCGGAAGCCGCAGCATATCAAAATAGACATCTTTTAAGCAGAATCAAACAAACCTTGACAAACGTATTGACAGCAAGAATTGCAAGGTCCGGTTGGCTTTTAGCGTAATTAATAAGATACAAATATACAAGTTTCTTTAATTCCAAATTCTCTGTTTGCATGCAGTTCAGGACGTCAGTGAACAACGACGAAACGTCCTTCCCAACAGTCATTGCAGCAATAACCTTTTTGACAGCATCTTTTCTTTTATCCTGCGCAGAGGGTATCTAATTGATCAGGCTAGCATTTATCAAAGGCATAACCGCATAAGCATGAAGTCTAAATAGGCGGAGCGAGAAAAAAAAAAGAACAGACTAATTAACAACTACAATTGGCTTGGTTGCTAACAGAAGGAGATCAGAGGTTAGCAGGATATACGATAAATTGTTCGCAATATTGGTCATTTCTTAGCCCATTCAAAACTCAATGTGCTCTAAAGCACAAGTACAATCATTTACCCAATTACTAGAATCTAACACACTTGTACAGCACCTGGTACAAATCTACGGCAGTTTACAACCAATTTCATAGCTCTTAACATTAAGCTTCAGATAGGGGTGCCAGCAGGAGAAGTAAAAGCGTATACCACGCTCCCGCAACAATTTGAGCGGATGTAATATTTGGGCAGATAGCGGCGCAGTAAAGGGAACATTATTCATGCCATGGGTAGCGGACACCAGTGTGAATTTGTATCTTACCTGTTTCGACCTGTCTAACTGCTATTTATTACTCCCTCCCTTTTATCTCTTTCCATTTCAAATTGCTTTTTTTAAGAAATGTGTGCACGTGGGACTTTGCATTTAGGGAAAGACAAGTTTAAGTAGGTTAATGACTTCACTTATCTACCACCACCCACGCATCCTCCACCACCACCATCGCACCTATGCCAACAGTGAAATTTTTGGCAAATAAAAAATCATAAGACTGAAAATATGTTGTATAATATTACTGTGATGTTCATTTTTTCTTTTTATAGAAAAAAAAAAATAGTAGGAGTGTCAAGGTCCGGTACTTTTGCCGGATCGTGGTGCTCACACTTGCCAAAGACCAAGACAAGAATGCAAGCAACCAAGGGTCTGGTGTTATTGAGGGATCGCCCACTAGCACACTTCTCGGGACTCGGGATGGTGTGTTCGGAATCCTAGTCACGATCATTATTTATCAAAGACCGACACACGAAAGCAATAAAAGTAAGCAATACAATAATTTGAAAGCAAGAGACAAGCAATATTAAGCTTGGAGTTAGGAAGTGGTTTTCATTGCTTAGCACTCCCTAGGAAGCTTATTTGATAGTAGAAGTCCTATCGCAGGAGACAATTGAGTGTGTAGAATAGCGATATGAAATCTAAATGCAAAGCAAACTAAGCTACATTAAGAATCATAACCCTAGATCCGACATATAGGAAATAATCTTGGAGTATGACCTTTAAAAATCCTAGTTCATGGAAAACAAAGTGCGAAAATGTAAAACCTATGGGGTCGAAGTGAACGAACCGCGCGCGACATTTGCAGGTCATTACACTGGTAGCATGTAGCATATGAAAACTGAAAATAAAGTTCGACATTTTTTAACTTCAATAATGCGTCTGAAAGGGAGGAGATAGGAGGCAACTGCATCAGGAGGCGTGGAGGTCAAGGAGCTGAGATTATCAGTGGTGGAAGTAGTAAGGGTGAAATGCTGAATACATTTATTTAGGTGAGTTTACGATTGGTAAGTAATGGCATGCTTGGTAATCAGACAGAATCATTAGGACAATGTGGAATTTAAGAACAATGGAAAGAAAGAGAAGTGGGAAGAATAAAAAGAACTTCCTAAGCCGAAATATGGGAAGAAAGTAGAACGATGGAGGGAGTAATATACTTAATAGTTAATATCATGTCAATCATATGAATTTATTTACTTTTCTTTTCGACCAATTAATTAATTGTTAAATCACGAATCAAAATTTTAATTATTCTTATATTTTTTGTGGATAAATACATTTTCCGAAAAAAATAGTGGATAGATTAATGGTTTAATGTTTAGATACGATGAAACTAGCGGTTAAATGGGCGGGTATCATTTATATCTTCACCCGTGGGGATAGTATGGTGTTAGAAACTTTTAATGGTGGTGGGTAGCGTAGCAAGCGTTGGTAGAATTGACAATGGTACTGGTGAAAGGAACAATATCCACTCACCATCCCCTCTCAGGAAAAAAAAAAAAACTACTTCTCACGTTTCACAAATCCCGATGGGGGAGTTTTTGAGCTTGAGTACATCCATAAAAGGACCATTACTCAACTAGCAACACCCACAATACCCAAGGCATCCAAGAAAACAGAACACATACTACAAAAGATGTATCATTTCATATACAAAGACTCCTGCATAATCTCCACGTGACTTCAGAATTAAAATCATTCAAAAGTAGATTTAGTGACATGCATCTTCATTGTCTACCTCCAAATGTACATAACAATTAAACAATGTCAGCCAGGCTTTCTGTTGCCATAAAAAAAAGAATAAGAAGTGCATGTAGTTTAACTAAGTTTTAAGTGCCAGCACTCAGCTACCTAGCACTTTCGCTTATTCAACTCTCAGAAGCAAACTTGAGACATTGTAATACTGATATGAGTGTGGGTATAACTTGAGTGGACAGGGTTTCTCAGGATGTTTTCCTCAAAGAAGTTACAAGAACTTCAAAAAAAACCTTGATGGAGCAATGTAAAAAATTTCATAGAAATTTAATGCCTTTGAGGAGTCCAAAGTTCAGTAACTAATATTCTACCACAAACTCCCTTGCATGAAAGCAAACCACAATAAGAAGGGAAAACGCCTAGCCCTGAAAGTGACAACAACTATCCCCTCACATGAAAAAGAGATAGGACTGAGGAGAATTTTTGAAGCTACAAAAGTTTTTACATCCTTGACAAGGACCATGTAAATAACTTCAAGCTTTGAAGAGTCCCAAATATGCTATAATAAGGAACGCCAGAGAGCACTTCGGAAGACAACATATACCATCTACAGGAAAGCGAGACAAGGCTGAGGATGACACAAACAAATGTGAGCTCTCGCATTATTTCATTGCCACCATAACTGATCTCCAAAAATGAGCATGTAATTGTGTTTTACCAAGTTTACGACATCACATAGACATGCAAATTTGCCTTAAAAAGGTGTAGACGAGAAATGGATATACACGGACACCAGAACATCTTTACATAATGATTAAACAACTGCCTATATCCTATCAGCAGAGCTTTCCAAATCATACGCCCAAAAAACAAATCCTAAATGAGTGAAATCGGGAATGCGTGACAGTCATGTTTTTCATACAATCGAACATTACATCGTATTACGAAGTACATTTAGCTGTTCCACTATGCTCATGCTCGTAAGTCCAGACAAACTCTCTGTGTAAAAGATGGAGAGCACTAACTGAGTAATTATTCCGACTGGTCTTCCTAAGTTACATCAGGTTGTAAATCTCAAATATAATCTAGATACTACATAACTCAGAGTATACAACAAACACCCAGATAAGCTTCAGGAATTAATCGGTTATCACATAGACATGCAAATTTTACTATATACGAAACAAATTCACCAGAATTCGAACTTGAGCGATACAAAAAAGGAGCAACAGATTAAGCTCAATCATCACTAACTATGCATGTTTTTTTTTGGTAGATACTAACTATACATCTGTAGCTAAACCTAGTTTTGATCTACACAAATCAAACACAAAAACACCTAAAAATTCACGGCAATTTACTCAAAAATTGAAAACAAAGCAAGAGAAAAAGTAACAGATCGAAATGATAGCTAAGTAACTGTACGAGCTCCTCTTCCTATGTTCTATCAAATTTTTAATCACAAATATGATCAATATACTGAACACTTCAGCGTATGCAACAAACTCATAGTTCTCACCTCAAAAATTCATAATTACTTAATCTAAGCACAACCAAAACCAATTGTTCTCTTTTAGAAAGTAACAAATTCACCAGAATTCAAATAAAGAAAGATGAAGCTGAAATTCACAAATCACTAACTATACATCTCTACCTTAAAAACCTAGCTATGAACAATACAATTTAAACACAAAAATGCCTAAAAACCGCGACAATTAAATCAAAAAAAAAAAAAAATCAAGCAAGAGAAGAAACAGATCAAGAGTGATAACCGAGTAATTCCTCAAGCTTATCTTCCTAAGATACATCGGATTTTAAATCTCAAATTCAATTTAAATATATTAAAAACTTCAACGTATACAGCAAACTCACAGTTCTCTCCTCCAAATTCATAATTACTTAAATCAGACCAAAACCTAACCGAACAAACCCAATTAAAATCGAAGATTTTCCTAAAAGTGAAACAAAATCACCAGAATTATCACTCAATGATCATTAATCACACATCAAAACCTAAATCTACCTACGATCAATCAATACAACTCAAACGCCTAAAAATCGCGTCGAATTAATCAACAATCGCAAAAATCGCGCGAGAGAAGACACAGATCTGCATACATTTCCGAAAATTGAAATCGATAAACGTGAGATCATCAAAAAAAGAGAAAACAGCAAACCTTGTATTGAGAATTGAGCTCCTCTTTAAGTTCAGGGATTTCACCCTTCTTCGTCGTCGAAAAGTACTTAGAATCATGACCACTCATCGCTGCTGTGATCTATCTTTATCCTTTTGTTATTATTGTTGTTGTTCTTCAGTGTTGTATGTGTGATTTGAGGAATGTCGTTGAGGAGAGAGGATCGAAGCTCCGAAGCATTCAACAACGGCGATTGAAGATCGAAAATGCGATATGAGATGACGGATTTCTTATGCTGTTGCTTGGCACCTCTTTTCTTTTTTTTTTTTTTTTTTTTTTTTCCGGTTTCTGTATTGTACCCTACATTTTTTAAACTGTATGGTGTACCCTAAACTTCTTACTTATTTTCCATCATGACCTCCTTCAAATCTCGATTAACTTTAACATTATAAAACAACCGTAATTTGACCTTCATTTTGACTTATTAATGTTGTATCACCATCTTATGCGAGAAACGTCACAAATCATTTTTAATAAGCACAAACAATTATTAAAAAACCCCGTTATGAAGCATGAAATGACAATGGCGATTTGATAAATTTGAGTTAAATTCGTATACTATTTCGTGGGTTAATGATAATTCGGCGAACTAATAACTAAATGTGTAGGTTGTCGAGTAATTGGAATGATAAATAGACGATTTAATAGATCAATTAAGAAATTAAGCTAGCAAAGACAATGAATAAGGTAATTGTATAGACTAATGTATAGAGTTTAGGAGTATAACATAAAATTTCAAAAATATAAGGGTATAACATAGAAAACCAAAAAACTCGGGGTACACCATAGAATATCCCCTTTTTTTGTCTAAAATGTGATTTAATCTTGGCCGGATTAAGCTTATCAGTATTTATAGCATGCGACGATTATAGGTTGGGATAATGAGGCGAGACAGCTCGCGAGCAACTCGAGATCGGCTCGGTCAAAGCACGGCTTATGCGAGCTTGACTTGGGATCGGGCTCAGCTCGAGAGATTAACGAGTCAAACCGAGCAAATGCTTACTCGACTCGAAAAGCTCACAAGCGGCTCGAACTTGTTTGATTAGATAAGATATTGCTCATATGTTATAAAAATATTCGATCATGATTATATATTTGTATCACACTTATTAAATGTCTCACTGATTTATCAAATATTTTTACATGTAACCTTCGAGACTTCTTATTGAAAATATCGAAAGAAAAAAAAAATCAAAAAATTAGCAGTTATATATAGGCTCGATTTGAGCTTGAATTTGGTCCGAGCTCGCATTAAAGCTCACAAACTTAATAACGAGCGCATTTTTTTCAAGCTCGGGAAAGTTCGAGATCGGCTCGAGGCTCGAGTTTTGGTTCTTGGGCACAAGCCGAGCAAGGCCAAGTCCGGGCTCGGCTTGTTAACACCCATAATTATAGGGGGTACGAGTCCAGGGGTTGCAAATGGGTATAAGTCGAGTTAGTTTGGGTCGGCCAATTCGAACACGTACACATTTTGGATCAGGTCGGGTTGTTTTGGATTTAGAGTCAATTTCGGGGTGATCATTTTGTCGTGTCATTTTAGGGGATGGATCATTTGGGTCAGATTGTAACACCCACGAAATTCTCATTTTAGGATTTATAACTTAATTAACTATTTTATTATTTTATTTGTATTTTAAATTCATTTTTATAAAATTGTTGCTTTACATGTATAATAATAATATTGGTGACTAACTTAGCTATTTAAATGATATAGTAGTTAGAATCGGGTTTTTAGTTATACCCGACTCATCTTGTGTTGTTATGGGCCAATACCCTCTT
>VHZZ01009379.1:40329-56283 GCA_009801015.1 Silene noctiflora | reverse complement strand
AACCCCGCCATCCTTGTGGTTCGACACCCTTATTATACTACTTAATTTGGGTTTTTATAAATTATTTTTGATCGGGAGTTGACGGCAAAATCCCGCTTATCAGAGACAGAACTGCTCACTGGAAAAGGTAGCTTATTATGTTTAGCAAGTAAGCAAACATCACAAAACAAATCAGTTTTATTTGCCATTTGATGAACAGGTATTACATGCTTTACAGTGCTAAAAGAAGAGTGGCCTAGTCTATTATGCAACAAAGCTACATCAGCCATTGTAACAACAGCAGAAAAAGATGAGTTCGTACATGATTTAGAGACTATTTCATTATTAGAACTATGAAGATGATATATGCCACCACTCTTCCATCCAGAAACCAAAACCTCCTTAGTGGTAAGATCCTGGATAGTACAACCATCAGAGGTAAAATTAGCATGAAGTTTAGGATCAAGCAGCAGTTTACCAAGTGACATTAAATTGTGCTTAAAGTCAGGTAAGTAAAGCACATTAGTCAGCAACAACTTTTTATTGATCATGACTTCACCAATGAACTTAACCAATTTGATTTGACCATCAGGCAAGGTAACACAAGAGGCTTAATGAGCTGTTTATATGGGGCAAAATTCTTAATATCATAGGTCATATGATCTGAAGCACCAGAGTCAATGATCCAATTGACAGATAATAAGTCTTTATCAGCTCTACTAATAGTGGAGGCTAGGATCATACCTGTAAAAAAAAGGCCCTGCCATATTAGCAGCATTTTGTAACTAGAATAATTCATGTGCCACAGCTTTGATAAAACCTTGATCAGTGATTGGAAGARAAGGAGTAAAACCCTTGGTCACTTCACAAGGTGTATCAGCTTCATAATCAGATTCTGCCTCAACATTAGCAGCAAATTTCTTCTGAGAATGATAAGAGGGACCAACATTTGAGGACTGCTTCTTGCTCTTAGCTTTAAGCTTCTTATATTGCCAACAGAATTCAATAGTGTGGCCATCCTTCTTGCAATGTACACAAATGTATACAAGCTTATCATCAACCTCTTCCACCTTAGCCTTCTTAGCATCTCTCCTCCAGACATTAGAAGGACCAGTAGAACCTCTAGTAGAAGAGGAATTAATGACAGATAAAGTAACAACATCCATTGAAACAGATGAAGCCTCAGTAATCTGCTTATGTGCCTCTACTTGATGCACCCTAGCAAAAGCTTGATTAACTGATGGCAAGGGATCCATGGCTAGGATTTGACCACGAATATGCTCATACTTAGTATTGAGTCCCATCAGAAAATCAATCAAATTGTGAGCATTCTCCCTCTCAACAATTTTCTTAAGAATATTGCAAGAACAACTAGCGATTACTCCATAATCACAAGTAGGTAAAGCATCAAGAGATCGCATGTCTTCCCAAACAGAACGCAACCTAGAGTAATAATCTGCTACTGACATATCACCTTGTTCAATTTGCACAACATCTTTCCTTAATTGATAAAGAAAAGGAGCATTAGATTGATTATACCTCTCATTTAGTTCCTCCCAAAGHTGTTTACTCGAAGTGACATARGATAAACYAGYWGAGATAGAATCATCTAGAGAATGTAAGATCCARCGCATAACTGTGTAATCAGTGTGAATCCAATCGTGATAAGTTGCAGCATTTTCAGCAGGTTTTGGAAGCTTTCCATTGATGAACACAAGCTTGTTCTTCGCGACCAAAACAATCTTCAAATTACGAGACCAGTGCAAAAAGGACTTTCCATTGAACACTTGAGGAATGATCTGAAGTAAAGATTGATCATTATTCGTCAARTGCAAAGGATTGGCGTAAACAGAAGTCGCGGCTATTGATTGAGTCATTTTGTATTGGATTTGAGAGAAAAAAAAAACGAAATTGCAGCGGAATTTGATTGAAAGACAAAAAGAAACAATCAAAGGAAATTGATTGAAAATGTCGAGAAAGAAAGAAGAAATCGAAGACTGAATAAGATCAATTACTCAATAAGGATCGAAAAACCCTCTGGATACCATGATGAATTTTTCTAATTTAAGTTTGAGGACGCCATTAATGACAGACAAGAGCTTCTAAGAACAACAAAAATTCATAGAAAAATCTTGCACAACAAGCTAAATAAAAGAGGTATTATTATTGTAAAAATGAAAATTTGCTTTCAGTTTATTACAACTTATTCTATATATACAAAGAATAAATAACAAATTCTAACAGAAAAGTTTGCTATATGATGAGCTGGATATGAGCTGGCAATTAGCTTGCTTTGGCTAAGAGTTGACTAATGCTCATTATACTCTCAACAAAATTAGATCAAAGACAACAATAAAAATCAATTAACGAAACTAATATTGTACCAAAAGGAAATAAATGAATGATTTACCAAAAAAAAATTGGTGCTGAAATTCACAAATAATTAAGACGTGAAGCTTGCCAAGTTGGTGCTGGTTGCTTTTGACGTCTTGCCAAATTTCTCAGCTCTTTATCCTTGGTCAGAGCTACAGTACTTCGATTTATATAAAGAACTTCTCCATTCGGTTTTTCGGGGAACTTGCTTTGTATTATCATGCTCACCACCTGTTCGACGGAATGCCTGACCTAAAATGTCCAACCACCCGATGAAATCCTGGCACTGCCCTTTTGTCCTTTGGGGGGCCATGTTTAAGACTCTCTGTTTGAATAAAATTAATGTGTTTTACAGAGCACTGCCTGTGAAGATAGGGATTATACAAGTTATCGTATTGTGTAATACTATGACCAAAGTGTTTTGTGAATTGGGTTTGCTGGATTCGGCTTTCTTTGACGCTTCATGAAGGGAATGAGTCAATGAAAGGGGGTTCTTGGATGGTGAGAAAATGTGGGTTGTGATGCGTATTTATAATGTAGCTCTATACTTGATAAGTTGCAATATGGTGTTGATTTGGATATATTTAAAGGAGAAAATGTTAGACACTGTGGACTTGGTTGAAGGAATGGCCGAGACAACTAGACATCGATATAGCGTGAAATGAGGAAAGCCGATTGTGAACTAGATGCCGTGACTGCACCTTTACTACATAACTATCACTTGCTTGTGACAGTGATGGTTATCAGCGTGGCTCACTGGCACGTTGTTGTCTAAAGTTGTTTAACTGCAAGTTTTTGTTAGAGGATGTGAGTTTCGTGTAGAAGGCGATTGCTGATTTAGTGAAGCAGTCGATTGCTGATTTAGTGAAGCAGTCGATAGTAAGTGAAGGTGCATTGTTCTTGGTTGGCAAGGAGTGTAAGTACTCTAGTTCTCAAAGATAAGCTTGCCTTGCTGTGCTAAAGGCTTCCGCAGCCCCGCCTATTGGGAGGTGATGATGAGGTTAGACCAGTACGTGACTTTGGCATTATTTTGCTTTATTTCATTGTAATCCAAAGTAAAAAAAGAAAAAAAAATATAGCTAAATGTCCAAGCGAGAAAAATTGTTTTAGACTCTTTGGTATGCTTTATTAGTCTGAGTTTAAGTGAATCTGAGTTCTTTTGAACTTAAGACTAATATTAAACCATAGATTCTTCATGTTTATTTGTGTTTTTCATTGTGCTCATATTTGTTTAAGTGAGCTAGTGAATACTAGGGGTTCCAAATGTCACAGCCAACGACAATATTCCATATCTTGTACTCTTTCGTGTGCTCAAATTTTGATTTTGGGTTCTACGGAGCCATGTACTCCGTAGTAGGGATAAGTGTTTCTTCATTTCCAAATAAATTTATCTAAAAAATTTAACCTTATATGTGAAAATTTTATAAGGTATAACATGATAATAAAATATTCATTCATCATAATGAAGTCTTTCGCGAAAATAGTTTTTGAACAATAAAAGTACTCCGTAGTATATATGGAGAAAAATAGTCAATGTGGAGTCCTAAGAGTGCACAAAATCAAATAAGACGATTATTTTGGGATGGAAGAAGTTAAAAGTAAAGCATAATTGCTCACTTTTTTCCCCTTCCTTGGGTTTAAACATCACAGAAACCAACTTTCCTTTATCTATTTGTGGCCTGGTTTTTCTTTATTACCAGTTTGTCACCTACACCGACTTTATGTATAAATTTGGTAGTTCCGCGATTTATAATATATCCTCCAAGGCTCCAATCCAATCCAACCTGGTCTATCTCAAACTGTGGAGTGGGTAGGATGAATTGGACTAGAGAGAGCATGACATATTGAGATTTTGAATGGCTGTTGGTTTTGTCTATGTTTCATGAAATGTTTTACCTAGCCCCTAGGTAACAGTGAACGAAGATTTCGTATTCATTTCATTGACAAACAATCCAATATTAAAGTGTTTTCATAGTGCTATCCTTTTAATGAAGCGTTGCTTGAGTAGAGATTAATGCTGGACTTTTCAAATCTCTTTTAAATTAAGATGTTTGGAGGATGATCAGGCTGAATTCTGCTCATAAATTGTCTGGAGTTGTTGTTGACATATTGAAATTTTATTATTGAAACTTCCGGCGTGCACGATTAGTCATTGTCATATCTTATTTTGGCGGTGATAAGTCAAAAGTTGAATTGATTGAAAACACTTAAGGAAATATTCAAGACAAATTCTAGTATAAGGACATGTCATTAACTAACTCTTTTCCTCCCATCTAACTAGTTCATCTAGCCTTATCTCCCTCATGCCGCAACCCTCCCCTCTCACATGTACCACCAGCGTACTCTGGTCTATGACACTGAATATCATGTAGCCTATATAAGATGTAGGTACGATCTTACGGCTCTCATCAGAGTTGCAGCGGGGGGGTGTGGGTAGTGAGAAAAGAGAGATAAAGAGAAGAATTCCGAAAGGCAGTAATTGGGAGTGTAATATGGTGAGCGGGTTATCGTAGAGGAATTAACAACTGAACCTAAAGGCTTAAAGTACTCTATAATTGAACCATTTTCTAATCGGTTTAGAATGATTGAAACTATTCGTATTGAATTTCTCAAAAACAATAGAAAGAAATAGGGATTTTTCTCACTTGTACCCCTGTTTTTGTGAAAAATATAAAAATAAAAGTTGATTGTCCTTTACTCTTTTTTCAAACCAAAGATCTCATAAAGACGGTAAATTTGAAAAAAAGAAATTATCGATTTCCGAACTCGTAGCCGGGAGTTATGGTTGTTCAAAATGTTTTTGATAAAAAAAACTTTTAACTGACTACAAGTCTATAACTCTTAACGAGTTTAGAAAGTAGCAATTTTTCTTTTCCTAAATCAAAGATCTTGTCATGAAGATCAATTTGGAAAGAAAAATTACGGTTTTTGGAACTCGTAACCAATAATTAGGACAATCAAAGTTTTTTTTTTTTCGCGGAAGAAGATGTGTAGAAGTGAGAAAATCCCAAAAAAAAAAAAAAAGTAAATAAATAAATATCAAGAAACATCAAACATGTCTGCTGTTTTTTGGTGCCTAGATGTAGACATATAGGGTCTGCCATTATCTAAAGGAGAGATAAAACCAAAATACCTTACTCTATTATTGTAATCTTTACCAAAATGTTTCTTTCAGTCTTTCACAACTCAAAATGATAATACTCCCATTATTGACTTGAGTTTATATTTGAGTTTTTTTTGGTTTTTGGAAGTTGAGTGTATATTTGAGTTTTACATTTACCAACAAATTATCAAAGTCAAAGATTACATGGATTCATTTTGTTTATTTTTTTGTATAGTAACTTTCATTGTACAACACTCCAGCACTGCTGATCTTATATTCTTATACTGAGTATTAATAGTTTAAGGTAGATTAGTTTGACAAACTTATTTATGCATTGACCTCGAAAGCTCAACATGATCTCACGATTGCTTGTTTTTGTTATCATTTGGCTGCTGAGGCTGTCCAAGAGATAAATTTGGCAGTATGTTGATGATGACTTCCTTTGTTTATACAAACTTAATTGAAAATTCTAATCTTGTTATTTGTTATTCCTAATCATGCTGGATTACTTTATAAAATTCTTTATTCATGTCTGACTTTGTCCATATCGTGCTGTATATCGTACAGTGGTCTATATCATCTGTTCTAAACCTTCTCATTAACATTTTGTATACTGAAAACATGGTTCACCATTTTTCTATATCATGGTTCTCTTCAACTCTGTTTCTAAATTTTTTGGTTTTATTACTTTCGCATAGTACAACAGCAATCAATGATTCGGAAGCTTCCCAGGGATATGTCTATGCCCTTTGCCCTGCCATGGAGACGGTGGGTCCCAGTAGTGCCTACGCCTCAAACCTCAGAACAACTCTCTCATACCTCTCTTCGAATTCAAGCAGCAAGACTCGGTTTTACAACACAACTGTTGGCTCTGGAGAGGACAAGATCTACGGCCTGTTTTTCTGTCGTCTTGATATTACTGATGCCACCTGTCAAAAATGTGTCTCCTTGGCTACAAGTGCCCTGAACACTCGCTGTCCAGGACAAAAGGTTGCGATAGTATGGTATTTTGATCAATGTGTGGTAAGGTACTCGAATGCATCTTTTCTTGGCACCATGCATGAAACTCCTATGATACCCATGTGGAATAGACAGAATTCTCTGGATATATGGAATGTAACAAGTAACATGACGGGTTTTATGGAAGTTTTGATAAATACAATGGATGAAGCAGCAGATAATGCAACGAGTGGGGCAGTCGACAAAAAGTTTGCGACAAAAGAGGGAAAATTTACAGCAAATTTGACAGAACTAAATACTATTTACACACTTGCTGAATGCACTCCAGATATAACCTTAAGTGAATGCAGACATTGTCTTCATGTGACCATTGGGAATATATCAGAGCTTTGTAATGTAAAGGCTGGTTGTACTTTGATGTGTCCTAATTGTAATATAAGATACGACACATATCCGTTTTATGGTGATGCACTGGAAAATTCTTCAGGAGCTTCCCCAGGTACTAATTTTGGAGATAAGCTTATCCAACTTTTTTGTTCTTTGCAGTTTGCTCTTGCTGATTTCCAGTATAAATGCACTAAAAAGTCAATCTTTCAATATTTTTGTTTAAAATCTTGATTGTTGTGCTTAGGTTCACAAAGTCAACTGTTTTTGCATGGGGGTAGTATCTCTGTTATGTTCATCTTTTTACAAAGATTCAACAATAATCTACAATTTAATTTTGATATCTTGTTTTGTTGTGAAATTATATATTGTATTTTAATTCTTGTACTCCTTATTGATCTGTATTTCTCACAAGGAACAAGATCATATATTGAAGATGTGTCGTGAGTTATTTTTAGTAATACTTCTCTTATTTCTGTGAAATAGGAACTGACTTACAGGCTAATAGAAAGAAACAAGCGATACTTACAGGCATCGTCATTGTAGCAGCTCTATTAACAGTGATCGCTCTTGGAGTTCTAATTTATATACGCAAGAGAAAGCCAGAGAAGTCAGATACTGGTGAGAAATCAATTTGGCAAATACTTTGTAGTCATTACTTCCGCTTTGTAGATTTTGATTACTGAAACTACATAGGCTGATAACACATACTACTGAATTCATTGACTACTGAAGTAACTTCCCTTTGTAGATTGCAATGATATTGAATCCGTGGAGAACCTGAAGTTTGACTTCAGTGTTATTAGATCTGCAACCAATAATTTCTCGAATGATAAAAAGCTTGGAGAAGGTGGTTTCGGTGAAGTTTTTAAGGTAGTCCTTTGTATTATCTTGCTTGTTATCAGATGAATTGTGTACCTCTCCCTGTCATTTTTATGCTTCGCAATTCATGAAATCTTGCTGATGAAATTGGCAGGGGAAGCTCCAAGATGGGCAGGAAATAGCTGTAAAGAGGCTATCGAGAAATTCGACACAAGGAGTCAAGGAGTTTAAGACAGAAGTTCAACTAGTTGCAAAGCTACAACACAGAAATTTAGTCAAACTCTTTGGATTTTGCCTGGCTAAAGAAGAGAAGCTACTTATTTATGAGTTCTGCCCCAATTTAAGTCTTGATCAGCTGCTATTTGGTATGAAGATTTACTCTCTTCTGTCTCTGTTCATCGTACATTGGTTGCTCCAGAATATATAAGACGGTCTTACATATGAGATCAACCAATTAACTAAGTAATTAATGGAGGAATGGAATTGGTTTATCTCACTTGTGAGACCGTGTCATACAAAGACTATTGTTTCACGCCAGCTGCTTTCCAATATTTCTTCTCCCGGTGTTCTAACCTTGAAATTGTCTGCAGATCCAACAAAGTGTCCATCTTTGAATTGGGAGACACGGTTTAGGATCGTCTGTGGGATTGGAAGAGGTCTACTTTATCTCCATGAAGATTCCAGACTAAAAGTTGTTCACCGGGATCTTAAAGCTAGTAATGTCTTGCTAGATACAGACATGAATCCGAAAATCTCAGATTTTGGAATGGCCAGGCTTTTTGGTGCGGGTGAAACTCAGGGAAATACTAATAAAATTTCAGGCACATTGTGAGTAGCTTCAATTCAATTTCCCTTAATTGCTGGAGAGTTTTAACTTCCTGTTGCATGATGTCTTTTCTAGTAAGCCGGTGTACTCGTGTGTTGACCAGATACTTCTTCCGAGTCTCACCATCGACACTGGCTCATTTCATTTAGGTGAAAACATGAAAATTTTAGAAAAATATTAGTGTTCCAAAATTTGAACACACCCATATCTGATATTTGCTGCTGAGTCTCACTAACATAACATCCAATTAAGATCGAAAAGCTTACAAAGTTGAGATATTTTTGCAGTGGTTATATGGCTCCAGAGTATTTAATTGCCGGCCATTACTCAGTCAAATCAGACGTGTATAGTTTCGGGATCTTAGTTCTAGAGATAGTAAGCGGGCAGAGGAACAAGTATGTTAGGACAGACTATGACGAAGAATCATTGCTACACCGTGTAAGTTGCAATCTTTCGGGTTGATTTTATAATAACGTACTCGACATAATAAGCAAAATAGTAACTCTCTATACCTCTTGTATCACAAAGTAATAGAGTGCATCATAGGTCAAGGTCATCTATATAAACAATCTACCAGTGTTTTTAACATGGGAAGTCTCAGTACTTCTGATCTCCTTTCCCACCACAAACGGGAGCCATTGTGGCATTGAGATAATGTTGTTGTTGTACAGGCATGGAGGCTTTGGAACGAGGAGCAAGTGATGGAATTGGTTGATAAAACAATGGAGAAAAATGTATCATGGGAAGAGGCGGTAAAGTGCATCCACATTGCGCTGCTGTGCATCCAAGAAGATGCAGCTAAAAGACCAAGGATGACATCTGTAGTTTCTGCACTAAATGGAGATGCCATAGTTTTACCTTCTCCTACTGCGCCCCATTTCTTCATGCCTGGCCCTTTTGGAGTTGATGAATCGGGCACAGATGGATCCGGCACTACATTCACAGGATCAAAGAACATTACTGTTATGGATGCTCGGTAGTTTGTTTATTTTACTTTTTTCTTTTGCCGTCCCAAGAAAATAGAGTTTATTTCTGCCTTCAAATTGTTTTACTAATTGGGATTCATATATGTAAATTCTAGATGAACCTTTTTTAGAGAGGGTCTGTGAATACAAATCATGAAGGTAACTGCGGACAACACTGGCGTAATCTGAGTTTTCAAGATAGAAGCATTCAATGCTTAATTTCCGAAAGCAGTGTCAAATACGCTTCTCGCACATAGTATTGACCTTACCAGTCGTTATTATAAGAGATGCATGGTATTCACTGTTCCATGCTGATTTTGCTATGTTCATGCTATTTTGAGTTAACTTAACAAGACCTATAAACAAAGTCGACACACTGTCACCTCGGATGCCTTTCAGGTGGATAGTCATCGGTATGGGAAAGTGGCCTAATCTGAATAACATGACCCTTAACAACCTGATCTAACCCAAACAGAGTAACTGAATTTGATGTGTAATCCAAATTGACGTGACCCTATCCAATCCCATTTTATTAGTTTTTTAACAACAAACTTAAAACTGAACCGAACGCGAAATAATCCAACCCGAATACTTGCAAATTCGAATGACCCGACCTCGTACACAACGATTCAGTTGATTCACTTCATTTGTCCTTTTTTTTTTTTTTCAAATCATTGTTAATGTGTCTTGACCACTTTTTGTCAACCGTGTCTTGACTACTTTTGTCTCTTAACTTTAAAAGTTAGTGGAAACCTTTATTTGTATGTGCTCTGAATCTTCTTTGTACGTGCATTCTCCTAGTTACCCTACATCAAATGTGACTATATTAATAGCATCAAATCTCAAGTATAATAGCATCATCAATTCTTGTTTGTTCCTTCTGTATTTTCTATAAACATGGTAAACTATTGGTCTATTGTTCTATACCAAGCTTCTTTTTATTTTTGCTTCTAAATTTATTGATTTATCTTAACCCAATAACTGCCAATAATTCCGAAACATCCCAACCAAATGTCCACGCTCTTTGCAATGATACAGACCCGGTTGCTCTTAGTACTGTCTACCAGGGAAACATCAATACTACCCTCTCTTTCCTTGTTTCAAACTCGAGCACTGCCACTCGTTTCTACTATACGACTGTTGGCACTGGAGGCGACAAAGTCTACGGTCTATACTTTTGTCGGCTTCATGTTACTAATGCTGTATGCCAACAGTGCGTCTCCCTGGCCTCTAATGCTATGAAAAATCGTTGCCCTAGGCAGAAAGTCGCGGTAGTATGGTATTCTGATAAGTGTATGGTTAGGTACTCAAACGAGCCTTTTATTGGCACCATGCATGAAACTCTAATGCTACCCTTGCCGAATAGACAGAATTCTCCAAGTCCCAATTTCAGAGGTACGCAATGTGTGTTTTTCTTTAAATGTAATATTTCTGTGATACTAGTCACTAATAATAACACATCCACAAATATGTTACAGTAGGAACTGGTCACAGGGTTCGCAGTCACAGACGATCTCTAGTCATTGGCTTCTCTGTTGCAGCAGTGATAATAACAGTGATTATCGTTGGGATTCTGAAATTTTTATGCAGCAGAAAGATCGAAAATCTGTATAATGGTGAGTTCAATGTCATTAATCTGTAGCGTGACTGAGATTCAATCACACTCCTTATTAGATATGGACAAATATGGACACAAGTTAAGCATATTGTGAGAACTGAGAAGCATTTAATCAATGTAGGACAACTTGTACAATTTCCTTTTGCAGATTGTAATGATAATAGTGAAACCGTGGAGAAGCTGAAGATTGATCTCAGCCTGACAATAAGTGCTACCAATAACTTCTCAAACGATCAAAAGCTTGGAGAAGGTGGCTTCGGCCAAGTTTTCAAGGTAATTATTGTCTTTCATTTTGCCAAGCGATTAATGTTCCTAGACTGCGATGGAATAACAAAAACGAATCATTTGGAAGTAGCAAGTCAATGCAATTTAGGACGCAGACACTTTATAGGTCTCTTTAACAAGGGGTTAAGGCCTGCATATAGCGGAACCCCTTCAATATTATTCCGTCATAGGCGGGGGCCATTAAGGCATTGGTGTATTGTAGTACGGAGTAGCTGTTATTGTTGTTGTAGTGTTCCTAGCCATGTGATTTGACTTCTCTAGCTATTTGTACTTTTGATACCTAGTTTTCTGCGATTCAACTAATTTAACTCATGAAATTGGCAGGGGAAGCTCCAAAGCGGAGAAGAAATTGCAGTGAAGAGGCTTTCTAGAAGCTCGAGACAAGGAAATAATGAGTGCAAGGCTGAAGTTCTTATAGTCGCAAATCTTCAACACAGGAATTTAGTGAAACTTCTTTGGTTCTGCCTTGCAAAACAAGAAAAGCTACTCATTTACGAGCTCTGTTCAAATTCCAGCCTTGATAAGCTTCTATTTGGTACGAAGGTGTACGATTTCATCTAAAATTTAGAGTTCAGATACTACTTGACGTTCTCTCCTCCCTTCCGTGCACCGTGCATCTAACTTAAGTTTTTGAACAGATCCAGTGAAAGTTCTATCTTTGAATTGGAGTAAACGAATCAAGATCGTATCTGGGATTGCTAGAGGACTACTTTACCTTCACGAAGATTCCCAACACAAGATCATTCATCGGGACCTTAAACCTAGTAATGTCTTGTTAGATAATAATATGAGCCCGAAAATTTCAGATTTTGGAATGGCAAGACTTTTTGTTGCAGATGAAACTGAGGGAAACACCAACAAAATTGCTGGAACATTGTGAGTGGCTCAACTTGGGACTCCAATACGACTTTACTAGCTATATTTTCATATTGGTAATGAACTAACAGAGTTAATTGCAGTGGATATATGGCTCCAGAATATTTGACTGCGGGCCAATACTCCGATAAATCAGATGTGTATGCCTTTGGGGTTATAATTTTGGAAATAGTAAGTGGTCAGAAGAACAAGATTATCAGGACAGAAGATGAGGAATCATTGCTAGAACGCGTAAGTTATTAATTTTTTGTGTTGGGTTTCGCACTAAGGTACATTCAAGGGTTTTCATTTCAATGAGCAAATGACCTGCTACTTCTCGGCTTTGAATTATTACAGAATAATGCAAAATTACACAATAAACTCTATAGATCTTGCATTTTGATATAGCAGTGTCTTGTGTCGAGGCATCTTGTGATGCAGTTTTCATTATGCATTACTCAAAAACAAGTCCTCTATGTTTCGTACCCTGCCTCAAGTAGAAGACATCGAGAAGCGGATAATTTTGTTACTGTAATGATGCTGTTGTCGCCGTAAAGTGAACTGCAAATGATGTTGTACTGATGAAGTATTTCAAATGCATGTAATGAGTACCACTGTACCGTCATTCAGTAACTTGTCCAGATAAATCATCTGACATGTGCATTATGTACAATTAAGTAGTACTTAAAATAAACTGTCACAGGCATGGAGACTTTGGAATGAGGAGCGTAAAATGGAATTTGTTGACCACACAATGGGGAACAATGTCTCACAGGAAGAGGCAACGAAATGCATCCACCTAGGGCTATTATGCGTCCAAGAAGACAGAGCTAGAAGACCCGGAATGACAACTGTGATTTCAGCACTAAATGGTGATGCTATAGTCCTACCTTCTCCTGCTTCACCTGAGATCGTCATGACAGGCTCATATGGATTTGAAGAACCGAGAACTCATCAATCTAGAAAAACATTTACAGGATCGAAAATCATTACAATTCTGGAAGCTCGGTAGTTCATTCTTCAATGGAGTATTGAAGGCTGAATTTTGATAATTGGTAATGACTAATGATAGGCATCCTCTGATGAAACAACTGGTTTTAACTTCTGAAAACGATGAGAAATGTCGCGTTTTTGAGCGGGCATAGGCGAATAGCCATGTTCTTTGTATTAGGGATACTGGTAAACACCAATGTCTATTATCGTTTGTCTTCTATGTTGTTTACTTTTGTAACTTGTTTATCTCATGAGTTGCATAGATCGATCTTACGAGTTGTATAAACTTCTAGTATTTAACTTCTAGGATTTGTCGTATGCACTCAACTACTCAATCAATTCAATCAATTCTCTTATCTTGTACAAATAGCACAAGGTTGTATCAATTTATTCATTCATCAATACAATTCAATCAATTCTCTTATCTTGTACTACTTATATTTGTGATCCGTTGGATCAAATGGTTGTGGATCGAGTGTCGAGTGTTGGACATATCTGCATTACTGATGCTGATTACTTCCCCATGATATTGCGATATGGAACTGTATGCTTTGACGGATAACTCAGCACTCTTCATTAGACAATTAATTATGCTCTTTGACGAAATCAATGGCATATATAGTTTGACTTGAATTTTATGCATTATGCATGACAAACTATTCATGCGCTGATTTTTCCAACACCAGTGTCAACTACCTGTCTCTCTCAAATGGTATTGAGATTATCAGTCGTTATTATTACCAGCCATGGCTTTCACTGTTCCATGCTTATTTTGGCGTACGCTGATTTTGCTATGTTCATACTACTTTGAGTTAATTTAACAAGAACCTCTAAACAAAGTCGACAAACGGTCACCTCGGATGCCATGTAGGTGGATTGTCATCGGCCTGGGCAAAACCGAACCAAACCCGAAACAACCAGACCCGACCTAACCCCGATGCTTGAAATCCGAATGATCCGACCTGTACCGTTTGTCAGGTCCAGATAGCCATAGCAATCTCAATATAAAGAACAAACTCGGAAGGCGCATACTAAATATGATAAATTTGCACCAACTTGTGCTCTGAATTTTCTAGCAAATATAATGTGCTCTGAATTTTCTTTGTGCTTTCTCCTACTAACCCCAGCCCTACATCAAATTGGAGCATCAATTTTGACTTTATTTCTTGTTGGTACATTTCAAATCTGACTTTATCAATACCCTTTTTGGTAGCATAGTGTAACATATTCGTCATATTATCAATTAAGTCTCCCTTAAGAGGTATGGTTAAAACGGGTTAAATAGTACTCCCTCCGTCCCGGTTATTTGTTGTCCCTTTGGTTTTGGTACAAAGAGCAAGGAAAGGTGAGGGAGCCAATTATAACATGACAAGTAGACTAAATTGAAGGTGAAAGATCAAATTACTCATCAAATGCAATCTTAAAATAGAAAGGACAACAAATGACTGAGACACCCCAAAATCGAAAAGGACCACAAATGATCAGGACGGAGGGAGTATCTCACTTGTATGGACACGACAAAAATGAAATTTGTGGGGATAAACAAGATTTTTGTCCTATCTATACAAATAGGTTATTTTTGACCCGTCTTAAGCTTAAGATTAGCTTAGCATGAATACTTCCGTTTTAAATGAGAATTTGTGACATGTTATAACACCTTACTTACCTACCCCTTTGACATTCCCATCTTCCCAAATCACACATTGTTGTACATTCTGTAATTCCTAACGAAATGGTGACACATTGTTCTATGCTAGGGTTATCTTTGTTTTTGCTACTAAATTTACTTATTTTACTGAGTGATCTTAACCAAATAACCGCCAATAATTCTGAAACATCCCAACCATATGTCTATGCTCTTTGCAATGATACAGACCCAGTTGCTTCAAATAGTGTCTATCAAGCAAACATAAATTCTACTCTCGGTTTCCTAGCGTCAAACTCGAGCACCACGAGTCGCTTCTACAACACGACTGTTGGCACTGGAAGCGACAAGATCTATGGTATATACTTTTGTCGGCTTGATGTTACTAATGCTGTCTGCCAGCAGTGCGTCTCCCCGGCCACAGATGCTATGACAATTCGTTGCCCTAGGCAGAAAGACGTGGTATTATGGTATTCTGACAAGTGTATGGTTAGGTACTCGAACGATCCTTTTCTTGGCACCATGCATGAAACTCCTATGATACCCATGTGGAATAGACAGAATTCTCTGAACATTTGGGATGTTACGAGTAACATGACGGGTTTTAATCAGGTTTTGTTTAGTACTCTGGACGAAGGAGCAAACCAAGCAACAAGTGGACCGGTTGATAAAATGATTGCGACACAAGAAGGGATATTTACTGATAACTTGATGAGTTTGAATACGATTTACACACTTCTTGAATGCTCACCTGATATAACCTTGAATGATTGCAAAAACTGTCTTCAGGCAACCATTGGTAATATATCGGACCTTTGCAATGAGAAAGCTGGTTGTACTTTGATGTGTCTCAACTGTAATATACGATACGACACATACCCGTTTTATGGTGATGCATTGGTAGATTCTTCAACACCTTCTCCATGTCCCAATTTCAAAGGTACACTATGTAAATTATTTTTGCACTAAATCGACTCCCTCCGTCCCAGTCATTTGTTTTAATTTTTTTCTAAAACAAATGACTGGGACGGATCAAGCTAGTATGTGTTTTGGGTGTTAAGATACGGTCTTTGTATTATTATCTTATATGGGCTTTGTGTAGTTGTTGGCTCCAGTCGAAGAGTTAGAGAAGTCGAGTCGTTTGAG
>VHZZ01009378.1:1228-12958 GCA_009801015.1 Silene noctiflora | reverse complement strand
CCGATAAATGTTAATCAGTTGACTATATAATGTATCATCCCTTATGTATTCTTATTATGAGATTTAAATATGTGATCGCACTACTGTTGAGGACAGATACTCCAACAGAACCATGCCTTATTATCTTTCATGGATGGGTATGCCGGTTACAATCAGATTAAGATGGCCGAGGAAGGCATGCATAAAACCACCTTTAAAACACAATGGGGAACCTATTGTTATACAATGATGCTCTTCGGATTGATAAATGTCGGAGCTACATACCAAAGAACAACAACGACGTTGATACATGACATGATTCATAAATAGGAAGAGTTCTACGTCGATGACAGGATCGTGAAATCAAAAGAACGTGATGGCCACCTTGGGGCATTGCGAAAATTCTTCGAAAGACTAAGGAAGTACAATATGAGACTAAACCCTCAGAAATGCGCTTTCGGGTCACTTCTGGCAAGCTTCTGGGTCACATTGTTAGCTATCGAGGTATTGAAGTGGACCCTATGAAGATTAAGGCCATCAGGGAAATTCCCCATCCCAAAACCGAGAAAGAAATTCGAGGTTTCCTAGGCCGAGGTCAATACATAAGCCGGTTCGTTGCAAAATTAACAATGATATGCGAACCAATCTTCAAGAAATTAATGGTCGGAGAACATGAAGTATGGGATGATGAATGACAAGTTGCGTTTGATATGATTAAGGAAAGCCTATATGCTCCACCTGTGCTTAGTCCACCTGTGGCTAGATTGCCATTGTCCTTGTATTTAACAGTTACAGATACCACGATGGGGGCAATGCTAGCTCAAACCATGGAAAAAGAAGAGAGAGCTACCTACTACATCAGTAAGAAGTTCTTAGAATATGAAACAAAGTATACAGTAGTGGAAAAGACATGTCTAGCCCTAGTCTGGGCAATGAAGAAACTAAGGCATTATATTCTTTGTTACTGTATCAGTGTATACTGCAGAATGGACCCAATCAATTACTTGTTTGAAAAACCAGTGCTAAATGGCAGAATGTCATGATGGACACTTTTTCTATCTGAATTTGACCTTAAGTACGTACCGTTGAAAGCTATAAAGGGAAGGGCTATCGCGGATTTCCTCGCTGATAACCCAATAGAAGAAGATGGTGTTACGGACACCTGGTCGTTTCCAGATGAGAATGTGGTACACATCGAAGATGAAGTATGGGACCTCTATTTCGATAGAGCCTCAAGTAGTATGAGGTACGGGGTCAGTATTATCC
The DNA here is from genome assembly GCA_009801015.1 of Silene noctiflora. Lineage (NCBI taxonomy): Eukaryota > Viridiplantae > Streptophyta > Magnoliopsida > Caryophyllales > Caryophyllaceae > Silene > Silene noctiflora. Next base: position 11,713 of record VHZZ01009378.1, on the reverse strand, counting down.
TTATCTCATCAAAACGGGAGCACGTGCCCTTGTCTATCAAATTGGATTTCCTTGTTACCAATAATGCAGCTGAATATGAAACATTCCTACAGGGTTTGCGCAGTGCCATCGATTTAAATATAAAGAAACTACTTGTTCACGGTGACTCATCCTTGGTCATTAACCAAGTGAAAGGGTCATGGAAGATTAAAAGTGACAGTCCGGCACCCTATCTGGCTAAGATAAAAGAGCTGGAAAAGTATTTCGACGAAATAAAATATGTTCACCTACCAAGAGAAGAAAACCAATTTGCATATGCCTTATCAAAACTGGCGGCCTTAGTCAACATCCCAGATCACATAGACAGCATGCCACTGTGTGTCGAACAAAGATCGTCACCACCGTATGTCAATAAGATCCATGATATCGAAGAAGATGGAACCGAACCTTAGTATGCATCGATTATGAAATTAAAAGACACGGAAGAATACCCCAATGACCTCGACACACGTGGGAAGCGAGCATTACAGATGCTCTAGTCCCAGTTCGTTAAGACTAGTGATGGACAATTGTACAAAAAGACCGCGCAAGATGTTTTGCTACGATATTTTGATAAAAGGACCGTAGAAAAGGTCATAAAGGAAGTTCATGACGGGGAATGTGGACCCCATATGAAAGCTCACATGTTGGCTCGAAAAATCATGAGACTTGGTTATTGCCGGACTACAATGGAAGCAGATTGTCAACACTATGTCAAACACTGTCACAATTGCCAAATATTTGCAAATGTGCAGCATGTACCACCATCTATGTTGTATACTATGACATCACCTTTGCCATTTTCGACCTGGGGAATCGACATCATCGGAAAAGTAAATCCCTCTGGATCGGGAGGACACTGTTTTATCCTTGTTGCAATTGACTACTTCACGAAGTGGGTAGAAGCTAGGTCTTACAGAGACCTAAAAGCAAAGCAAGTAGCACAATTTATTCAGAATGATATCATATGTCGTTATAGGGTGCCACACAAGTTAATCAGTGACCATGGGACCCACTTTCAAGCAGAAACTGAAGTTATACTTGAAAAGTATAAAATCAAACACCATAAATCATCACCATACAGACCACAAATGAACGGTGCAGTAGAGGCTGCTAATAAGACAATTACGGCTGTCTTAAAGAAAATGTCTGACAAATACAAGGATTGGCCAATAAAACTACCCTTCGCTTTATGAGGATACAGAACATTGATTAGAACAGCCACGGGTGCAACCCTGTATTACTTGGTCTATGGGATGAAAGCAATCCAGCCCATCGAATTAGAAGTACCATCCTTAAGAACCTTACCTTAGAGTCAGGTTCCTGAAGAATATTGGGTCCAAGCTAGGTATGACTCTTTGCTGTTTCTAGATGAGCGGCGTTTGAATGTACTATACCAAGTTCAGCTCTATCAGAAGAGGATAGAAAGAGCTTTTAACCAAAAGGTGAAACCTCGAGGAACTAAGGAAAGATATTTGGTGTTAAAGTCAGTTCGTGCTTTACTACCAGTGGACTCACGGGGTAAATTTAAACCAAATTGGGCAGGCCCTTACTTGGTGAAAAAGATCCTGACAGGAGTGGTCCGACTAACTGATCTAGATGGGAATGACTTCTCAAATCCAACGAATTTGGGTTAATTGATGAAATACTATCCTTAAGGACTCATTCTAAAAAGTTAGGAAATAATATTTGGATTGCATTGTATTCGAGTCAAGATGTTTTCAAAGTTTGGCATTTGTTGCCACTGCATTATAAATTGTAAGAACTAAGGCTTTGGTTTGATTATGTTGAAAAGCAGATACATAGGCAACTCTTTACAAGAGTACAACCAAAATAATGTAATTTCATATAAAGAAATTGGGAATTTCTAATAAAAATAGTATTTGTTTTGTTTATTTCAATAAATTCCGGGCTAAGCCCATAACAATCAATCAAAAGGAAAACAAACCCACAAAGTAATAATAATAGATAATAAACTATAGCTTTTAGCCTATCGATAGCTGAATCCTATAACCTATCACTGCGAAACAAAGTCTCACCCATCATCACTCTGGCCCGTTTCTTTGGAGGAATTGCACTTTCTTCACACTGGCCTAGTCTGTCTTTTGCACTCGGCCAAGGACCCAGTCGGTCCGCCAAAGTAGGCCCGTCGTCCAGCCGCACACTGAGTCTACCCCACACACCCGAACCCCTAGGGCTAGCCCTATTACTCGTGTCAGTCCTAAGTCTCAAACTCAATTGAAAGAAGAGTCGGTCTGGTGAAAAATGCTCGATTCTTAAGAGCCTCTTCGTGATTCTTCCGGTCCACAACATCATCCTTATACAACCTTCTCCTAATCTCGAATGACGTTTCGGTAATCCACTTGAGATATGATTGAGATACCCAAGTTGAAGCAGCAGGCTCAAGAAGAGGCCAAATAGTCCTGTGATGCCAAGAATGGAGCCAAGTTTGGCACTGAGCACGGGTAACATAAAATGGGTGGCCTTGCGCGGCCGTAACAGCGGGAATCACCTGTTGGCGACCATACTGACGGAGAATCCGGTCAGGGTAAATGTAAATGGATTGATCCAAGCCCAATAGAGTAATGTAACGTGTCTTATAAATATCAGGAAGCCCAGTAAGACAGCCTTGGCGAAGCCATGGCAAAGACCACGAACATGTGACCTAATCCCAGTGCTTAGCATCTCGCGCCAGTATTTAGATCCTTTCTTTAGCGGAAATCGAGAAGTACGATTGCAGATGCTTTTAACTCGGTATTTCACTGGATCATTTGGTGGGTCAACCAAACTAAGCCTTTCCATCAACCAAACCTGTCGAAAAAAAATGAAAAACATGCAAAGAGAAAAGAAAAAAAAAACGCGAACAAAAAAGAGAAGAAAAAAAGAAAACCTGAAGAAGACGGGTTGATCTAGTGAAATGAGCATTCGGGTCGGTCTTATGGAGATCCAAACCTCTAAGGGGCTCAGCCAAAATGATCTAGGCTGGGTTAGCACGTTTCTCCATTTGTTCCACGATTTGAATTAAACGAACCTGGCCTCGACCTATTGTGACATCCATACACCCTTCGAAACAGTACAAGTGTAACATTATCAAGCCAAAAGCCCATCGACGATATACCATGACAATAGCAGAATCATTAGCATTTCGAAAGATGTAAACCAAAGCAGTTAAGTCCACCTGCTCTCCATTAATCACAGCATGGGTCTCCTTGCGAGTCAGGCCCAAGTATTCGCAATACTCTCTAACCCAATCAGCAATAAGATCGGGTACGTCAGGCTGTTATGTAATTTTCCACCCCCCTAAGACGGTGAATTCTTCGGGAAGAGGGCATATCTCCCCCTCAAGAAAGACAAAAATATGATGATTTTGATCCCATTTTTTTAAACATTCAGCTAGAAAGGCAGTTTGAGGTACAATTTTAACATAGAGAAGTATTTGTTGAATACCTGCATTTATTAAAGCTTGGGTTTCTCGACCTTTGAAATTATTGGCCCAGCCTTTCATGGTTCCTACTAGTGAATTCATATTTTCTACATAGAAATTTCAAGAGAAAGAAGTTGGAAGAGAGAATTGTGTTTCTCTTTCATATCTTCACCTCCTTATAAAGGGAAAATTTGAAGATTCCTTTTGATTTTTAGAAAACTCAATATTTTGGGAATCTTACTGGGTTTAGGAAACATTAAGTTATGAAATAAAAGAAACCCAATCACATTAGGTTTAAGGAAACCGATTCCTTATGGAAACGGCCGTCCGCCATGAAGCCTCGAGAGGCGCGCCATACAAGCTCACCCATCATTTTTTGATACATTTGCAGTCTCGTTACATTTCAACAGTCAGAATGGCTAATTTACATTTCTACCCCCATCTAGTCAACATTTATGTTAAAACCCGTACACACTTACGGATTTTTATTTTTCTTTTTGTTCAAGGTTAGCGGGCTATGCCCACCTTAACCTTGGGTCCCCATCTCAATTACGGGTCTCATGTCACATTTCGAAATGCAGGTCGAGTCTATCCACTTACCCTCCAAAATCGGGTATTTCCAAAACTTTTTTTTTCAAAATTCAACTTCGATATCGATGATCATTTCAATTTCACGATGTGATTTTCAAACATCAAATTCAAGATCGACGATCATTTTCAAAATGACATCCAAGTCAATGACCCATTTCGAAGCCTTATCCGGGTCGATGGCCCATTATCATTTTCAAAATTCAAGATCGACGATCATTTCAAATTCAAAATGTTATTTGGGTCGATGACCCATTTTCAAAACGATGTTCGAGTCGATGGCCCATTCTTTTTCTCAAAATGTGAGGTCGATGACCTATCCCTTTTCAAATGATATTTGCATCCCTTGTTGATGACATTTTCATTACATGAATTATATGTTACATGAATTTCAATCAAGTTTGAGCAGGTACACTCCAACTGGGTGCACTATAGCCGTAGGCTCGAGAGACCATTATGGAAATGAACGGATGACATCCACAAAAAAATATAAAATGGAAGAATTCCACAGCATAATGCCGAACTACGATGCGGGTTTGATTCCGTCATAAAAGGATACATAGGCGCCTGAGGATAAGGCTAAACCCACCATTTATGCAAAATGATGAACATGGATGGAGGCATCCGGAACCGTGTTTCAGGTATGATATCTTTTTATGGCTGGCGAGGAACATACGCAAGTCTAATGGACTATAAACGACCCGTGGAATCCTCAGGTCATTGGACTTGGGGTATACTTTGACTTTCGCCCATCCAAGCCCCGTCAAAGTGGGGGCTCTGAAGATACCCGTATTTGTCGATACTTGCATTTATAGAAATCACGTCAAACACCCGATGATGATAGGACAACATCTACTTCAAAATTGGTCATATCGTTATTTGATTTCGTTTTACGATGTAAAAAAGGCATTTTCGATGCAACATTTTATTAATGATTATTTTTAGAATTTTTTATTTGTTTAATTTAAATGAAATTTAAATTAATTTATTTCGAATACATTTTATTTGTTTAATTTGAATTTATTTTATTTATTATATTTATTTTATTCAAAATAAAATATTTATTTTATTCAATTTAGTAATTTCATTTGAAAAATCGAATTTCAAAAGTTTCAAAAAACGAGTTGAAAACTCGATTGATGAGCGATTTAAAGCTCGATTTTAACTCGATTTTTAAGCCTGTTTTCTTTACAATTTGGCGCGAATTTCGAGTAGACCGACCCAATTACTTACCCAACCTCCCAACCCAGGTTCGAACCTCATCAAACCAAGCCCAAACTAAATCCCAAACCAGCCCCATCCAATACCCCTTAAACCCGTGTTTTGACAGCCACCAAACCCGACCCATTCGACACACCCAAACACCACCAATGCCTCCCTTATCTAGCCCATATAAACCACCCCTATCCAGCCCACATAACCACCCTTTATTATCCCCATAACCACCACCCAAACCGTCAAAATCCTTGCTCAAAACAGCCCGCAAACACGCGCATAAACAGCCCCGTTCCTACTCTGTTTTGGCAGCCCTTTTCGAGTCCAATTCGAGCTCTAATTCCTCCATTCTAATATTCCCCATGTACCTACATCCACCATAATACCTTTCCCCTTAATAAAACTAACAAAACCCTATCCCAATCCTCTTGGAAACCGTGTCCAAACTCCACACAAACACAAACAGTCCAAAACCGAAACCCTTTCACAAACCCTATTTCTATCTTTATAAATACCCATATACTTCGACAATTCACAACGCTTAGCACCTATTAGAATCCCTTTAACAATTAACCAGTACCTACACACTCGAAAAACCCATAAAAACCCTAAGGCAGAGGCGAGATAGACGCTCGAAAATTGGGGACTCAATTCCTGTTTCGTGTTTCTGCCTTGTCTTCTACATTGTTTTTCGTGTCCAAATATTCACAAACCTTCTGATCTCTTTACATATTCACAAAATTCATACTTTCTAGTAGCCAGAACATCTTTCAAATCTCGTTTTGGTTAAGAAACGAGGTCGTGGTGATGGTTTGAAGTTGACTGTGCAAATCGCTAGTTTCGAACGTGTTTTCAATTTCAATTTTGCAAATATTCAATTGTTTTCGTCAACGACGGCCCCTTGGGATAAAACCTTACTATTGATTACGATCTAAGATATCGATCAACGATACATGTAAGTTGAGGGTGCCAAAATTTCTTCCTTCTCCCTTTTATTTCGTTTTTTTATCCTCTTTTTTATTATGTACTTTAATTATCATTTTTTTTTGTTCTAATTGTTTTTTTTTAAATCTAACTTAGTATAGTATCGATTATGAGTTAATGTACCATTATGAACACCCGCGTTGACTCGAGTTGGGATTTAGATTCGCTAGATTGGCCGATAACATCCCTTCTCGTTCACATATCCTTGTGTTTTTAAGAGGGCATTAATAATTGAACTAATTTGAGTTGCAAATCAATGAAATCGAGTTTTAATTTTCTTTCTTCTTATTCGGTCGGCCATGGCACATTTTTCTACGACTGTTTTGTACATATAATTTAATTAATTTGACTAATCGATGATTATAATTTAATTTGCTAATTGAATTAGATATTAGGTTTTGTTTATCACTAATTTGTAATTATCTGTAAATAGCATGTTTAATTAAGAATTAACAATCTTAACAATTTAATTAATTAGACAGATAGATCATACATTAAAGTTCGTTAGACATATAGGTCATACATTAACCTAATCTGTCAGTAAATTTGAATTAATTAATCCATCTTTTCTATCACCTTTTCTTGCTAGCATAAGCCCGCGTTCTTAAGACCGTCTTATTAACATTCGATGACTAAAATATGATAAAAATATGCTAACAATCGATCACCTAGGGCTGCGTGTTATTCATCCCTTTTCCCTCTTTCAAAAACTCGTTTTTCTAACTCAATTATAACAATTTATAATCCGATACAACATGTATTTAAAATAGGATCTTTTTCTATATAGTTTTCTGTTTGTTTTCACATGTTTATTTGAATGTCTAAATAGATTGTTTAGATTTGTTTTTTTGGATTGTTTAATTATTTTCTTACATGTTTTTATTATGAAATAATATTAATATGTCGTAATTACCGTAACAATTCACATGTTTCAATACGGGTCATCTACTCTCAAATTTCGGCCGTGTATCCTACCTTGAGCCGTGTGCCTTATTCATCTTTTGACTTTGAATTTGTCAATTGTTATTTGCTTTTGAATGTTCTGTAATTATGTGATTTTCATTTTATTTAATGTTTTATATGCTCTTGTAATTATGCATCAAATCATGTTATCCGACTCAACCTAGAATAGGTTATGCATGAACCCGATATGGCTATTTGGCCGTGTGCTGTTTCTCGGCCAGGGCCTTTGTTTTCCTCTTTTGTTTGCAATTTTGTATGTTCAATTGTTTATTAGCTTTATTATGATTATTGCTATAAAATAAAAATTAATGCAGCGCCGTTATTAGAGTAAGAATTCTCTAATCTCCATTTTGGATGTTTATTTTTACTAGAATAGTTTTAATGAACTTCATATGCTAAAATAACCTGACAAGTTAAATGTGCATTAAATTGACATAGAATGACATTCATATGTTAGGGTTTAAAACAACGATTGCATATTCGCATGTGATACATAGCCAAATAGCCATTGTTTTGCTTAGTAGAGACCGTTATTGTAATGGGCGGGGTTAGGTGTTGATTAAAAAATCTCACAAGAACCTAAATCTTTACAATAATCGGTTTCTAAATTTCACCTAAAATTTAGTGGCGACTCTTTTCAAAATATAAAAAGTTTTTATGAAATAAAGGCATTCCCGTGGGCGATTTCCCTCATCCACGCGCAGCTTGGTGGGTTGGAGCAAACGTGGTCGCGGGACGAGCTGAGTTCACCAAAGCCGACTCTGAAGGACGAGCGGGCCGAAAGGTGGGTCAGAGGCGGGGCATTGATGAGTGAAGAGTAGGTCAATGGGCGGATTATTGTCGGGTCATGAGCGAGGGAGTACAATATTTTAATTTTTTCAACTATAATTGAATAGATAAAAAGGACTTGTATAATCTAAATATTTATCCAAAAACAACGGGCTTGAGCAAATTTATTAAAAAAAAAACTGAACTTTTATTTAAAAAAAAAGTGGGACTTATTTATAACGGAATAAAAAAGGACTTGAGCGAAATTACTATATAACTTATTCAAATAATATCAAACTAGACCTCTTGCAATACATGCGCGGTTAGAGTTCTATATTTATAAAATCTTATATAAAATAGGTAGCTCATAACTGTTCACATTTTCATTGTTTTGACGAAAAAAAAAAATTTTGAAACTGAAAATTAAGCAAGAAAATTGAGTAATGTCCTGAAATATATTTTAATGAAAATATTTTTATACATCAAAGCTAATGATTTCAATTTATAAATTTTTCTCAAATCTTTTTGTCATAAAAATAATAACAACGGTTTATAGTTTTGTTTTTATACGGGATATGGATCAAGTCATTATCTAATAATACTATCAATAAAAGATTTAGTAATTTATAGTTTTATATTAATTTGATTTTATTTTAATTAAAATATTATAGTTTATAATTTAGTGAAAATAATATAATATGATGAAAAGATTAATTTTAGTGAAATCATAATAATTAAATGAAATAAATTGTAATCATTATTTTCCTTATTTTGTAAATTATTTTAATTATCATTAGTTTCCTTATTTGATGCATTTTGGGAGGAAAACTTTTGAAATCACATTTTCTTTTAGTAAACAAGGGATTATTAAATTTCATATTATTTTGCAAAGTTATAATACATAAACTACAATATGACCTTTACTCAACAACTATGGCAAGTCATTGAAGCGGGTAACTCGGGTTGGTTATTGAGGCGAGTCAGGGACGAGTTGCGTAACGGGTCATTCTAGCGGGTCAAATGGAAGGTCGGGTTCGAGATATCCAAACCGGTCGGAGTAACATCCGGGTCGATCCGGGTCATAAGTCGGCCGGTTGGACGGGTCGACTCATACAATTGGCCACCTTTAAGTTGGAGTATCATTTTTCGTGTTTGTTGCGGAAATCAGAGATGAAAGAGAAATGAACCATACTTTTTTAAGAGTAAGTATATAATTATAAAACCGATTGAAACATAACCCAATTATTGGGTAGAAACTATTACTAAAAAATCTTGTTTTATGACAAATTTGTGTAAAACCGTACACAAGTATTATAAGGTGTGATACACGCTCATATAACGTAATTCTCCTTTCTTTTTTCTTGTTTATTAGTCCTTTCCCTACATGGTTTATCGTGTCTTTACGTGCATTTTGTGCTCATATTTCCCGTCCTATTATGTCACGTCTCATTTTGTAGGTATTGATTCGGAAATGAGAAAATGGGAGCAAGTGAAGCGGGATTGAAAGCTAAGTGATGAAGAGGAAGAGGAAGAAGAGAAGTGAAGAAAAAGCTGAGAAGTGCTTCCCAGCCGGTAGGCCGGCAGCCGCCCCCTCATGAGCGAGCCAAGGTGGAAATTACGTGCAAAAGTTACATAAACCTCAGGTATGCATTTGGGAAGTCGCCAGTGGAAACCTCAGGTATTTATAGTTTCTTACAGAAACCTTAGATTTTGAACTTAGCCTATTTTATGCAAACTTTCCTTAATTATTTCCTTAATCATTCCTTAATCAAGCTTAAATTACTTAGTAAAATATCTTAGAATTAGTTAATTTTCAATACTTTACATTTGGGAAGTTGGTTTGTAATAGAAGATTTTCAAGAATCTCTTCTATTAGTTATCAAAGACTCAACCTTTCTTCTTGTTGTTCGTATAAATCTTCTCTCTTTTAGTTTGTTTGTCATTTTTTTACAATTGTTCACATTTGTTTGCTTTCCTATCACTTTCATACTTGTTTTTTTCAAGTTGTTCTTTGTTTATTATCATGTATAGAAGGTGTTTAATAGAATGTTTGTGCAAAAGTGTGTGCATTTCTTCATAAAGGTTCAACCTTTATGCTTAGTTGGTGATTGTAGTAGAATAATTAGTACTCCCTCATCTTTATTAGTTCATTTACATGCTAATTAGTGATTGTTTAATTTCAATCATGTTTAATTACCAAGTTTGAATGTTTATTGCTTATGTTAGTGCAACAAACATGAGTAGTAAGTAGTCCTTTAACTAGGACTCGATTTTCAGCTAATGAGTAGTCTATTTGATTGATTCCTTACGTGACTTGTTGTTGGGGAAGATTAGTACGGGTTGGTTAGAGGAATCATTTTTTTCCGATTAATTATGGTTATTGTTGGTTTGTGACTCTTGTCGACCAACGAGAGTTGGTTCGGTCGGGAATCGGATTCCCATTTTTGATTGTTTGTCGACCCTAGTTGATAAGTACTTTATTTATGAGATTTTACCCCCTCTATTAGCTTTGTTTTGCATGACAA
>VHZZ01009377.1:21021-36053 GCA_009801015.1 Silene noctiflora | reverse complement strand
CATACAGACTAAAGTTGCACATAACTATAGAGGAGTTGCACATAACTTCAGTGGAGTTGCACATAATTTCAAAATTATGTGCAACTCTAATTGAACTATGTGCAACTCCAATACAATTTTTTGCAACTTTTGTCCAAATGTATGCAATTTTAGTCCAAATTCCATTGGAGTTGCACATAATTGCATTGGAGTTGCACACAATTTTAAAATTATGTGCAACTCTAATAGAATTATGTGCAACTCCAATACATTTCTGTGCAACTTTAATACAATTTTAGTCCAAATGTGTGAAATTTTATAATTTTTGCACAAATGTCATGTAACCTTAATGCCTTTAATGTTTCTGTGTGTAACTTTAGTCCACTGACTGTGCAACTCCAATCCAAATGTGTGCAATTTCAGTCCAAATAAGCGTAACTTTGGTTCTTTTTGATAAATTAATTGAATTATAGCCACTTTAATATATCTTGTGTAACCTTAGTCCAAATGTGTGCAATTTTAGTCCCAAATGTGTGCAACTTTAGTAGAGAACGTGTGTAACTTCAATGTCAATATGTGGAACTTCACCGTACATTTCACACAAGTAAATAATATATATTTTTGTAGATCTAAGAACAAAAAAAAAACAATATATCGAAAAATCAAAAAAATTCGAAAAATCAAAAAATTCGAAAATGTGTAGAAAAAAAAAGTGTAGAAATACGAGATTTGAGAAAAATAAATAASAAKAATAAATAATAAGACGAGATTACATATATGAATAAAATAAAATCGACAAAATATAACAAATCGCCAAAAAATTACCCAACGTCAAAATTAAGACGATATTACAAACATATATAATACAAAAAAATAACACAAAAAATAAAAAATAGAAAAAAATGACCCGAAACAAAAAAAAAAAACATTAAAGTGAAAAAAAAAAAAACGAAAATTGAAAAAGAAAACCGTGACGCGGCGGCGGTGACAGAGGAGTAGTGTCGGGTGGTGTGGTGGTGGTGGTAAATGAAAAAGAGAAGAATGTATGATTTATTTGGGTTTTGATTTATTTGGTTTTTTGGGGTTTTTGGTTTATTGAGGTTTTTTATTTATTGGGGTTTTTGAGATAGAAGGGAAGTGAAATGTATGAGATGAGAGAGATGTTGGTGAGTGGAAAATGTGTAGTGAATTAGTGATTAATTAGGTGGATTAGTGGAAGGAGGATGAAGTATAGTTAAAACACACTTTTTGGGGATGAATCTAAGCCTTTGATTTGCTTGATCTAAGGGCCCTTATTAGGACTTATGGACTTAGGAGGGTATGAAGGACTCACTTGATCTCAATTATATATATATGTGTGTGTGTGTGTGTGTGTGTGTGTATGTATGTATATATAGTTGGTTGTGTGAGTTTGTTGAAGTCAAATTTAGAAATCGAGTCAACAAAAGTTCATTATTCAAATTATGTGATAATTGACTAATGAAATTTTATATCTTATTATAATGTGATTAAATAAGATTTAATTTAATAATTAATTGTTAATTGATTAAATTAATCGAGGTTTTGTATTTTTAAAGGTAGAGGCTATTTGTTGATTGTATTTACAAGGGGTTGTAAATTGATTTAATTGGACATTATAGGACCCATTATATTTTAATATAATGACAAAATTATCACTTAAGGATTAAGTGTATATTAATTATTAGTTTATATTATATAATTGTTATATGATCAAACTAATAGTTATTTATATAAGATAAATAAACATATGATTCTTATGTTTGTGTGACAAACATTACAAAATCAAAAAGGTCCATTTTATGTCCATATGGACCGAAATAAATATGTTGTTGGACAACATTTTTATTCTACATATTGTTTTATAATCAACATGCTAGATATGATTACCTAGTTGCATGCTTATGACAACTAGGTAGTCTAGTGCTATCATGCCTATGTGAAGCATTCCTAATAAAATAAGGAAAAGTAATTGTCCACTAAGTGGAAAAAGGTGCCGTTTTTGGGTAGTAAAAAGGGGCAATTTGTTGCTCATTTTTACTTACTTTTGTTAATGCAATTTTATGAAAAACCTCACTCTAGAAAATATACTTACAACCACATACCACATTATTACTAAAGGTAGTAATAAAATAAATATTAAGGGATATAAATTTCTAGTAATATCTAGTTAATATTATTAGAAATAGTTGGGTAAAATCTTGGTTGCAGTCAAAAGGAGAGTTTCTAATTCGAAGGAGGATCATCCTTATTCTCATAGCTCAAGAACAAGGTTGAAAGGAGTTCATCCTTGTGCCCATATTTCCTATATTCAAATGTAAGGAAACATGATTTTTCCTCTCTTTATTGTTATCATGTTTGCATGTAACTAGATTCTATCATCTAAATTATATAGTAACTTAGATCTACTATTAGAGGAGTCTAATAAGAGGGTTAAAGAACCTAACACCAAATACAACAAGTGTGCCACCTAAATATGGAATATATGTATACTCCATGTGGTTAGGCATAAGACACTTACTTTTGTTGTTCAATTATTTACATTTCAAACTCTATAAATACCCCCACATTTACACATGTTAAGGGTTAGAATTTTTGACAAAAAAAACACCCCATAAAGGCTTGTTGGCCGGCCATATGAAGCAAAAGAGAGACTATTTTGTTTCCTTCTTTTCTTCATCTTCTTCCTTATTTTGATCAATAGTTGATCAAATTTTTTATCAAATAAATTCACAAATATATTATAAATTATGTAATATTATTAGTGTAATAATATAACATATTATACAAGACATTCCTAATATTAGTGTAATCTTGGGTGTCACCAGGAGGAGGTTTCCTACTATGGAAACTTGAATATTGGAGAATCATCCTTGAGTATTTTAGCTCAATAACAACAAAAGGAAGTCCTTGTGTTGTGCCCATTATTTTCCTAAGCAATTTAAGGAAAATTCTCTTTCTAGTTATTTTAAACCATCTTATAATCATGCATGTAATTAGATCCTTAAAAAACTAAATTAAAAAATAATTTGGTAACTAATCAGAGGTGTCTAATTAGGGGTCTACTACCTTCAATAAATGCGACAAATTGCTTGAAACAATTAACATGTGATTATCTAAAACAAAGCATGTAAAAATAAATAAACTAAACTAAAAATATCTCATATGAATGAAAATATTTTTGAGCCACATATGATAAAGAAGCAAGATGGAATTAAACCTAACAATTTCATTGTTAACGGTGATTTAAACATGCGAAAATTGTCATTTAAACGAATAACATGTGATTAAATTTATATAAATCATACCAATCATATAGAGACTTATAATAAACTTAATTAAGACTTCATATTAAACATATGGATCGATGCCATCATCATTCATGCTATAAGATATCAATTTCATCGATTTAAGCCAAATTAAACACGTTCTTGCCATAAAACATGATTAAAATAAATAAACACATTAAAACATGCTTAAACAAAATAATGACTTCATCTTTTATCATAATATAAGCATGGGATCAGATTTAAACAAACACGTACATGTGCTTAAACATATGAAACTTAAATAACATGTTACATACGACGATACGTAATAAAAATTGCAACTAAGCTAGCTATATCCTAGCAACAATTAAAAGAAAGTAATCACAAAAAATAACACACATAAATACGAACATGCCATTCATAGGCCAACATCAAATAAGATTTATTTTCCCATCCTCCTCTATGCATAATTAATTGCTTTTAAATCACCCACTTCCGAATATAGGAATACGTAAACGAGCGAGGCCATCAATCACTTCAGAAGAATAAGGCCTTTTAAAATCGAGTCAACGTAAATATTCGAAAGGGTATTTTTTATCATACTCGTGTCCAAACTAAGTTTCGTAATTAAATTTAATGTTAGACGATAAATAATTAAAATAAGACGAAATACATAAATAATAAAAACATAAATAAAAGAGAGAAAAAGATGATGTTTTGAGGCACCCTCAACCTAAATGTATCGTTGGCACCGTCTTGTGTCGTAAGCGATATTAGATCTTTTCTCGAGGGGCCGTCGTCGACGAAACAATTTAAAACTTGAAGAAACACGTTTCACGATTTGAGCACTTGAGCAGCGATTTTCAAACGCGATTTGTAGACTCGTTTATTGATTATTTTTTGAATTGAAAGATTTAATGGAATCGTGTAAGGACTTAGTTTTTGAAATTATAAAGCTTTGATGCTCTTTGTTACAGGAAGGACACGAAAATCGAAGAGGAAAGGGCTGTTATAATCAACTCGAAAAACAGAGTGTATTATCACTCAGTTTTTCGAATCCGTTCGAGGTAATACTAGGGTTTTTTTTAGGATGGATTTCTTCTGGTTTGTTAAGGGATGTTTGAAGAGCTTAGGGTTCAAATTTAAGAGGCATAGGTGGTATATATTGGGAGATATTAGAGGGTTTCGAGGGCTTGGCAGCAGCTCGGTCTGCTTCGCATAACTGCTGTCCATGGACTTTTTGCTAGGGTTTTGAGGGGTTTTTATTGGTGGGAAAGGCATTTTAATGTAGTATAGTACTCGAGTACAGATGTAGGTATGAGGGGATGCGGGTTTGGGTCAGAAAAATAAGGCTTTGGAGCTTGGCTTGGCTGAACACGCTAAACAGGGCAAGAGGGCTGTTTCATTTTGTTTAGGTTCGTATGGCTCGAGCCATGGCTAAGAATGTCAAGGGAACGGTCTAGGATTGAGGCTTGATAAGTGGGATAAGCTAAAAGGAGGTATTAGGCTATAGGGAAGACGAATTGGAAGGTGTTTGGGGGCGGTTTTGGAGCGGCCAAAACAGGGGCGTCGTGGTTGGCGGTGGGCTGTTTGTGTCAAGTTTTTGGAGGGCTTAGGAGATGGGTTAGGTTGGGCTTGGTTGGGATCGAACAAGGTATCATAGGGGAAGAGAATAGGGTCGAAATCTCCTCAAAATTTGGGCCCCAAAACGAGTGAGAAACGAGCTTGAAAACGTATACATAAGCCGTCTTAAAATCGAGTTTTTCAAAAGTCATTTATAAAACAAATTCATTTTCCAAAATGATTTTTCAATTCAAATTTTATTTTCAATAAAATTAAATATCAAATTATTTTCAATAAAATGAAAGGAATAAATTAAATCGACCAATTTGTCTAATAAATCGATTAAAAAACGAAAAAAATCAATTTAAATCGATAAATATTCTAAATCGATTAAATTAAGAAAGTTCAAATATTTTATTTTCAATAAAATAATTAAATTCAAATCAAATGAATTAGAAATGAATTAAAAGATCATTAATTTAAATGTCATTTAAAATAATAAAACGATTTAAAACATTTCCTAAAATGTGTCGCCGACAACCGTCTATTCTACATCGTAAAACGAACCAAAATAATGGCAAATTCCAACTCGAAGTGCATGTTGTCCTATAATCATCGGTTGTTTGACGGGATTTCAATAAATGCCAGTATCGATAGATACGGGTATCTATAACGGGACCTATGTGTAAGGCCCTGTACCGTATGGGACCAAAAAAGCTGGAAGAGTTGAAGAAGCAGTTGAATGAGCTGTTAGATAAGGGATACATTTGACGTAGTGTATCACCTTAGGATGCACTAGTTTTATTCGGGAAAAATAAATACGGTAGTATGAGGTTGTGTATCAACTATAGAGAGTTAAACCATGTGACCGTGAAGAACAAGTATCCTTTACTGAGGATTGATGATCTCTTCGACCAGTTGAGTGGAGCGGGGGTCTTTTCAAAGAGTGATCTAAGGTCGGGCTATCATCAACTAAGGATTTCAGATGAATATATTTTTAAGACGACTTTCGGTCACGGTATGGCCATTATGAGTATGTGGTGATGCCTTTAGGGGTGACAAATGCGCCAGCAGTGTTTGTGGACCTTATGAATCCGGTTGTTAGTCCGTTCTTGGATAGATTCGTGGTGGTTTACATTGACGATATCCTAGTCTATTCCAAGGCTAAGTAAGAGCACGAGGAGCATTTGAGGTTGGTTTTGTAAACCCTTGACAATCAGTTATATGCTAAGTTGTCCAAGTACGAGTTCTGGCTAAAGAAAGTGGCTTTTCTAGGTCATGTGATTTCCAAAGATGGTGTAGCGGTGGATCCTAGTAAGATCGAGGTGGTGTCAATCTGGGAAGCACCGAAGAATGTTGCTGAGATTCGGATCGAGTTTCTTGGTTTCGGCTGGGTACTACAGGAGGTTCGTGAAAGAATTTTCCAAGATTGTTAGGCCAATGACAGCTTTGAAGAGGAAGGAGACCAGGTTTCGATGGGATGAGAGTTGCGAGACGGCGTTCCAAAATTTAAAGGAACATTTGATTGCAGCTCATGTCCTAGCTTTGCCAGACGGGAGTGAGAACTTCGAAGTTTGTATCGATGCTTCAAAGAATGGGTTGGGTTGTGTTTTGATTCAAAATTGGAAGGTCATTGCCTTTGTTTTGAAGGCAATTGAAACCATATGAGGATAACATCCTACCCATGATCTAAAGTTGGGTGAGGTCGTATTTGCTCTAAAGATTTGGAGGCACTACCTTTATGGGGCGACCTTTAAGGTATTTTATGATCTCAAGAGTTTAAAATACATCTACACTCAAAATGAGCTGAATATGCGTCAGAAGAGGTGGATGGATCTGATTGGGGAAAATGATATGGAGATCATCTACCATGAAGGGAATGCTAATGTAGTTTTTGATGCCTTGAGTAGGAAGAGTGTACTTTCGTTGTGCACGACCATGTCTTTGATGAGGTTGAAAGATGAGATGACTAAGATGGGGATCCATATGATTCGCAAAGGAGATGCCATTGGGGATTTGACGATCGAGCCTGAATTATGTGATGACATCATGGGGAAACAAGAGCTTGATCCCAATATTCAGGAGTGGAAAACAAGGATAGCGACGGGTATTGCTTCGAGATTTTTGGTCCTTGCAGATGGGAGTATCCGTTTTGATGGGAGGTGGTGTGTACCTAGAGATGCTAACTTAAGGAAACTGATTATGACGGAGCCCCATTGCACTCCCTGTATTCGGTACATCCGGGAGATGACAAGCTTTATAAGGACTTGAAGAAGACTTTTTGGTGGCCCGGAATAAAGAAGGAGGTAGCTGAGTTTGTAGATAGGTGTTTGACTTCTCAAAGAGTAAAGGGTGAGCAACGAAGACCTCAAGGTAAGATCCAAACCCTTGAGGTGCCCGAATAGAAATGGGAGTTAATTTCTATGGACCTCATTGCGGGGTTACCGGGGACCCAACTGGGGAATAACATGATCTGGCTGATTGTTGATCGCCTGATGAAGTCATCTCATTTTATTCCAATGAAAGATACTTGGAGTAAAATTCATTTGGCTAATGGGTACTGATGCAAGTTTTATATATATCTGTTTTGGCAAGAGTTACATGATCTGATGGGAACAACCTTAAAGATGAGCATGACATTCAATCTTGCGACTGATGGTCAAACCGAAAGGACCATCAAAACCTTGGAAGACGTGTTGCGAGCTTGTGTGATAGAGTTTGGTGGGAGTTGGGAAGATCAACTTGACTTGATTGAGTTGTCATATAACAACTGTAACACCCCCATACTCCAAGGTACCTTATCAAGGGCTACCTCAAGGTACGAGAGTACTACCAACTCGGTTTCCCGAGGTAGTGTACATCATAAAAACCACAATGAAACATATTAAAAGAAATAACTTTATTAAACTGATTACATGTCTCAAAAGTACAGTACAACTCAAATACAAAAGGTGATAAAACTATGATAGTCTCCGACGGAAACTAGACTACAAGTGATGACGACTCATACCTACCACAACCCCGCAGCAACATCAACATCCAAGATCACCTGCTTAACCAACTGCTCACCATCCCCAAATGGATCAACACAGTTTTGAAAATATAAACGAGGTCAGCAAACTTTATAACAATATGATATAACAACAAAGCATAAACATCCACAGTAACTATAACCATCATCTCCATACTCCATAGTAACCAGTAACCGGCTATACACCAAGGTGTGTAGCCCTGCCAGATTACCCATCGCAACAAGTAATCCACACCGCCAGTGGGGAACGTAGCCTTACCACCAAAATCCTCGCTCATCGCAACGAGCGAGTCCAAGCCCATTAATGTGCACGCCCCCCTTGCATCGAGAAACACAAGAGGCGAACAATGGGGGTGAAACCATCTCTCGAAATGGCTCACAACAATAATATACTATCTTCATCATAACTCATCACATAATAACCATACAAACCATCACATTATAATCATAGTGATATACAATCAACTGAGTAGGGAAACCCTACCTGAACATCAAATCCAATCAACATTACGAGACGATTTAAAAGGCTTCCTCTACAAAATCTCCTCCTAGAATAATTGCAATCAATCAATACCATGGAATATACAAGATAATCCCCAAAACCCCACAAAATACCCAAATAGGGTTTCATCAATCTAAATTAAAACCCATAAAAGACTAAACCAATTAACTTACCCTGACGATTACGAATGCAACGATGCGAAAATCCCCAAAAATGATGAACTCAAGCCCTGGATTGATAGGAAAAGAAGAGAAGCAGTATTGTTGTTTTTTATTTTGTGAAAAAGTGATTAGAAATTGTTTAATGAAATGTTTTTAAGTTAATATCACGCTAATCCTTCTTCTCGTTCTATTTATCTCAAACCGCGGAAAAACCTATAACGAGTCAGACACTCAGTCGAGTACAAGACACTCGAACAAGTAAGACATACTCGAACGAGTGCCCTACACTCGATCGAGTACGCCGAACTCGACCAAGTACAAACCTAATCGCTCAAGTGCACAACAAGCAGCAGCCAAAGAGAATACCCACACCAGCTACTCGGTCGAGTACCCCATACTCGGCCGATTAGTCTAAGACCAAAAATATGATGTCTTACAGTCTTCCCTCCTTAAAACGAACTTCGTCCTCGAAGTTCAAACCCATACCTGTAAACAACGCTAACACTGACCAAAATCGAAACATACCCAAAACATAACCGAACCATGCCAAAAACTGTGATCAACCAACTTGAAACGTACTCAAAACTGACCCAAAACTTACCTTAAAACACACACGATCATCTACTACCCCCCTTATAAGAACAAGGTTACATCCCCGTAACCAAACATACCTGATCAAAAAGATGTGGATATTGTTGCTTCATCACCTCCTCCGCTTCCCATGTTGCTTCCTCGACATTGTGATTGGTCCACAAAACTTTCAGCAACACCGTCTCACCATTCCTAGTCTTGCACACCTTACGGTCGAAGAACTCCATTTGTACTTCCATATAGGTCAAAGACTCATCCAACTCAATGTTCTCAACCTCTAGCACATGAGAAGGATCACTCACATACTTCCGTAGTTGAGACACATGGAAAATATTATGCACACAGTCCAAAGCTGGTGGCAATGCCAAGCGGTAAGCTACCTCACCAATCCGATCCAAGATCTCATAGGGTCATATAAACTTCTGACTCGACTTCCCCCTCTTGCCAAATCGCATCACTCCATGCATAGGTGACACTTTCAAAAGAACCTTGTCGCCCATCTGAAACTCGATGTCCCTGCGATGCAAATCGGCATAACACTTTTGCCTATCTTGAGCTGCTTTCATTTTCTGCCTGATTAACCGTACATGCTCAATCATATCTTGTACGATCCGTGGTCCTAAAACCACAGCTTCAACACTATCATCCCAACATATCAGACTCCTACACCTCCTCCCATACAAAGCCTCAAAAGGTGCCATGTCAATACTGGTGTGAAAGCTGTTATTGTAATAAAACTCAATGAAATCCAATCTATCCTCCCAGCTGCCACCGAACTCCATAACATAAGCCCTCAACATATCCTCTAAGTTCTTGATGGTCATCTCATTCTGTCCATCCTTCGCAGGGTGAAATGTCGTACTCATCCTCAAAGTAGTACCCATCAACTCCTACAACTCCTGCCAAAACTTAGATATAAACCACGCATCTCGATTTGACATAATATCTTTCGGTACACCATGTAATCTGACCACATTCTTCTTGTACCAATTGGCTAACTGTAGTTTACTCCAAGTGTCTTTTATTAGGATAAAATGAGTTGACTTCGTCAGTCGATCCACTATTACCCAAATCATATTGTTGCCCTGCTGAGTCCTCGGTAAACCCACAATAAAATCCATAGAGATAGATTCCCACTTCCACTCAGGTAACTCAAGAGACTGAATATTACCTTGCGGTCTTCACTTCTCCCCTTTGACCCTTTAACAAGTCAAACATCTAGCCACGAACTCCGCTGTCTACCTTTTCATCCCAGGCCACCTGAAAGTATTCTTAAGATCCTTGTAAAGTTTATCAACACATGGGTGCACTGAATAGGTAGTGAAATGGGCCTTAGTCATGATCATCTTCCACAGCTCGACATCATTAGAGACACACCACCTGCCATCTAACCGAACACTCCCATCAGTACGAACCGAAAACCTCGAAACTGTCCCCTTTTCCATCCCATCTTTCCACTCTGGAATCTTAGGATTATAAGCTTGCTTACTCTTGATCTCATCATAAAGTTCAGGTTCCACTGTCAAATCCCCAAGAGCATCCCCTTTCCGAATCATATGGATCCCCATCCCATTAACCTCATCCTTAAGTCGCATAAGAGACATGGCAGTGCATAAGGAATGNTCCCCAAGAGCATCCCCTTTCCGAATCATATGGATCCCCATCCCATTAACCTCATCCTTAAGTCGCATAAGAGACATGGCAGTGCATAAGGAATGAACACTCTTCCTACTCAACGCATCAGCAACAACATTGGCCTTCCCTTCATGGTAGATAATCTCCATGTCATAATCACTAATCAACTTCATCCACCTTCTGTGACGCATATTCAGCTCCTTCTAGGTGTAGATGTACTTCAAGCTTTTGTGATTTGGAAACACCTTAAAAGTCGCCCCATAAAGATAGTGTCTCCAAATCTTTAAAGCAAAAACATCAACACGCAACTCCAAATCTTGAGTAGGATAGTTCGGCTAAATGACCAAACTGGTAAAAAAAATGGAAGTCAAGTGACAAATTGGTAAAAAAATTAAGCAAGGTGACAAATTGGTAAAAAAAATGGATGGTAAGTGACAAATTGGTAAAAAAAACATTCCGAGAGGACAATTTCGCGTAAAATAAAATACGCGATGATATTACAAATTTTTTTATTTAACGAAAGTTTTGCTTTTTCGAATAAGTAAAATATTTTCAATCAAAAATTTTATGTGATTTATTTTATCTTTGTTGGTCTAAGTATTCGGGATTATTCGAAAATAAATATTGTAAGTTATTAAGACATTTTTTTTTTGTATTTCTTTTATCTTCAATTTTCAAGGAAAATTAAGATTTTCTTATATTTGAAAATAGTCCCACCTATTTTCTAATTTCTTCTCATTTCTTTTTTTTAGGGTTAAATAATTCAAAATAATAAAAAATTATATTTTTACCGTTTATCATCAAAAATTGTTTCACAAAATATAATTTTCATTTTTTCAACCCAAAAAGATTACATATATGTATATACGGAGTATATGTAAAATTAACGGTTAAAATTCCGTCTTAGACACCGTGTGAAAGAATGGGAAGAAATAAAAAGTTTGGAGGAAGTATTAATTGAGATTTTTTTTTTACCCTAGGAAAACTAAACAATTATTGTAAACCCACTCAATGATTCAATGACTTGCCCTATTGTAAATTAAGGTTTTATTTCCTCTTTTGGAACCTTAAATTATTAAATACAGAGCCCTTAAAGCTGTATATATCACTTTCCTTAAAAAAAATGACGTACTTAATAAATATTTAAATTTAAGTTTTACTTATTTTAGAAGCAAAATATTACCATATTAGAGACTTAATTCCAAAATGATTTTGAGTCGGCTGAAATGTTACTAATTTAAGTTTATTTATTCGTAAGGCAAAATTCAACATTAAATAAAAAAATTGTATTATCGTATTTGATTTACGCTAAATTGTCCTCGGAAATGTTTTTTTAGCAATTTGTCACCTAACATTTTTTTTTTTTACCAATTTGTCACTTAACTTACTTTTTTTACCAATTTGTCCCTTGACCTCCACCTTTTTTAACAATTTGGTTATTTGGCCAGGATAGTTCTCCTCATAAGTCTTAAATTGCCCAGAGGCATAGGTAATCACTTTTCCATTCTGTATCAGAACACAACCCAACCCATTCTTTGAAGCATCTATGTACACCTCAAAGTTCTCACTCCCTTCAAGTAAAGCTAAGACGGGAATTGTAGTCAAACGCTCCATTAAGGTTTGGAACGCCATCTCACAACTCTCATCCCAGCGAAATCTATTCTCCTTCCTCATCAAAGTTGTCATCGGCCTAGCTATCTTTGAAAAATCTTTCACAAACCGCATGTAATACCCAGCCAGACCCAAGAAACTTCGAATCTCAGCTACATTCTTTGGTGCTTCCAAGTTTTACAACGCCTCAATCTTGGTAAGATCCACAACTACCCCGTCCTTGGAAATCACTTGGATAACTTAGCATACAACTAGTTATCACGCAAAGTTTGCAATACCAGTCTCAAATGCTCCACGTCCTCTTCCTTAGTCTTCGAAAGACTAGGATATCATCAATGAACACTACCACGAACTGATCCAGGAACTGACTGAAAACCCGTTTCATCAAATCCTTGAACACCATTGGTGCGTTAGTCAAACCAAACGGCATTACCACATACTCATAGTGGCCATACCTCGATCGAAAAAGCTGTCTTTGATATGTCCTCATCCCCAATCCTCAGCTGATGGTACCCCGACCTTAGATCAATCTTGGAAAACACTCTAGTCCCACTCAACTGGTCAAAAAGTTCATCAATATTCGGCAAAGGATACTTGTTCTTCACTGTCACATGGTTCAACTCCTGATAGTCGATGCATAACCTCAAACTGCCATCCTTCTTCTTCACAAACAAAACTGGGGCACCCCATGACGATATACTATGTCTAATGTACCCCTTATCGAGCAAGTCATTCAACTCCTTCGTCTCCTTAGGACCCATGCGGTACGAGGCCTTAGAAATAGGTCTCATTCCCAGCTTCAACTCAACGCTAAAGTCGATCTCCTCTGGAAAAACATCGTCGAACTCTCCCACCACTGGTATCTCCAAAGCTGATGGTTCCACTATCCTAGTGTCCTATACGTGGCAAAGGATCATAGGATAACCCGTCCTTAGGTAAGACTTCAAAGTCACTGCTACAATGATCTTGACTTTGGGTTGTATTACAAACCCACGATAAGACACCCTAACTCCCATAGGCCCTTTTAAAGTGACCTTCTTCTAGTGACAGTCTATGGTGGCATTATACCTTCCCAACCAGTCCATCCCGACTATAACCTCAAACCGATCCATAGGAAACTCAAACAAATCAACCGAAAAATTGACTTGTCCAACAACCATAGACACCCCCTTATACAACTTCCCACATGATACAAAATCGCATGACGGTATAACGACTTCATCCCTTAGCGACTCATACTCCGCCAAACACATAGACCTTGTATGACTCCTAGACACAAAAGAGTGTGTTTCCCCCGAAACAAACAAAACAAAAGAAGGAATTCCATTGATAAGAAAAGTCCCAGTAACCACTTGAGCATCGTTCTCCGCTACTTTCTTATCCATCACGAACTTCTTGCCGCTGTTCTTCTTTCCTCCATCCTGTACCGTACTAGCTGATGCAGTAGATTTAACAGCTGAATTCTGGTTCCCATTATCGGTCTACCGCTTGTAAGTCCCTCCGTTGTTGCAGTTGAAGTTACTGTTGTTGCCTTGACCACTCTGTCTATGCCATCACCTTCCTGGTCGGTTGTTAGCCATACTCTGTCATGGTCCCTGAGAAAAGCCGTCTTTCCTCTGCTCCTAGAAACCATTCCCGTTGAAACTAGTGCACTCATACCTCTTGTGGCCAAACCGCCACAGTTGTAGCATAGCAACCCAGAGTTTCTAATGTAGCTCCTGCCACCCCGACCCCCATACGACGATCCCCCGCAGAATCTAAAGCCGCTAGAAAAGCTCTCCCCTAGTTAAATTTCCCCCTCTTGAACCCCGAATTCTCGGTGTCCTCATTATCTGCTTTCCTTTTCTCACCACCATTATCCTTAGCCTCCTTGGTCATATCAACCAACCTTTCAGCATTCTCAGCCTTCTCATATACTTCCTTTAAGTCCGTAAGGACTCTAGAAGTTAGCCTCTCTAAAATCTTCACAGATAGCCCTTTCTCAAAATGGATAGTCAAGCTCAACTGATTCATCTTCATGTCATCGACGTAGCGTTCCAGCTCGTTAAACTTGCGGTAATACTCCGCCAAAGTCATGCCCTCAGACACACAGAAAGAGTCGAACTCTGCCCTTAGCTTGTTACAGACGTGCTCCGAAACAAACTGGTGCCTCACATCCTTCTTGAATTCAGCCCAAGGAATAGTAGGTTCCCCCTAGCTCTTATAGAACTCTCTTGTAACTTCCCTCTCCTGATTCCACCATACTCCAGCCTCATCCCTTAGGTAGAACATAGCTTACTCTACCTTTATCTCTTCCGGACAATTAACCACTTACAGAACACTTTCCATTTCCCTATGCTAGTTGTCGAGCAAATTCGGAGTTCATGTGCTCTCATAGGTCGTAGGGTTGAAGCGAGAGATAAAGGTTCTCATTTTCGTGGTATCCATGACTACCTCTTTAGCTTTCCCAACACTCTTGAGAGCCTCCTGATGCTCTATCATGTGAGCAATCCGTTGGAGTATGTGTCCTCGACAATAATGCGATCACATTAGTAAATATCATAATAAGAATACGTAAAGGGATAATTCATTTATTTAGTCAACTGGTCCACATTTATCAGTAATGATTGGCTGACTAGAGTTTGACATTACTGTCATATGATGGTGGTGATCAGTTGATCCCCTCAAGGTCA
>VHZZ01009376.1:31241-43834 GCA_009801015.1 Silene noctiflora | reverse complement strand
AGTACAAAATCTAGCTTTTAACCTTGCATAAATTCTTTGTTTGATGTACGTACCAAAAAACCAAAGCACCAAGGCTTAAATATATACTCACTGTAACTGTTGCACATAGCTTACGTAAACACTAACATGAATGCACTCCATTAACTCATATTGATTAGCCAAATAATTAGAGCTAATGAAATACCAACTTATTTGTACGTTGCAAGATGTTAGACTTAGGAAAGGAATAATCTTTGGGCATTTAAATGCAATATTAACATAGCCTTTAATTTATAAACCCGTCAAAATAAAGACCATTCACCATATATAAATCTTTTTCATAATCCATAAGAGTAATATAGAGTAAATGAYATATTAAACCAAATACGTATAAATTGGTCAAGTATTAAATTCAATATAAAGAATTCTTAAATCACAAATTTTCCAACGGATGGTGATGAATATGGGATTGCTAATGGTTGAATGAGGTGAGGGGATGGTAATCCGGGAGAGATGGATGTCGTGTGATTTTGGTCAAGGTCAATGATTGACCCTTTGACTTTGGCTTTTATTGTTTCAATCATTCCTTCAATTGACCCGTTTCAACTCATCTCACTCCGATTCTTCTTTCTTTATTCGCGAACCCGATTCCTACAAAAAAATAGAACTAGAGTAGTACCAACTTCTACAAATATAACAATTATTTGAATTAATTAGTGAGATGAGGCTTTTAAACATTTAAACACACAAAATTGAGTTAAAGTATAAATAGGGGTAAAATCGATACTATAATTATAGCTATCAAATCTCCCCACACTTAAATTTTACTCATCCTCGAGTAATCTCACAAACTTAGACGAAAGACCCTTAATGTTTTTATTATAAATTCCAAGTCGGGTTTAGCTACACCCCTAGCCCTTTCAACTCACAACTTGACACTCATGAGGTAAAGTGCCCTCTTGTATGGCAAGTGAGGTCCTGCAACAAAATCGAGATACACCTTAGCAAGAAATCGCATAAAGATCAAGTAAAGATGTATCTAGCAAAAATTACCGCTAGCCTCATCAAAGCGGTGGAGTCACTTGGTTAGGGATCAAGGCAAGTGCATATGTCCCATTGTAGTCAAAAACTCCATTTAAACCTAAGTCTAACATTATAGAAATGACACACTCCTAGGCGATGTGGAAGTAGTATGGTTCAACCGACCCTTTAACATGCTTTGTCATGGGTTACAATTGATCATGATCCAAAAACTCCTCCTCGGTATTAGAAAGCACTGTAGGCATGGAGTCCACCCAGCTTTTCACGAGGTGAGAAGAAGGTTCGTCCCCTCTCGTTATGCAATCCGAGATGAAAGTCGACATAGGGACAAAATAAGTTTTATTTGGGGAATGTGAGGCTATGTGGTTGCTTGGGTGATTCCCAAAGAGGCATTTATTTGATAGTAGCGAGATTCCCGATGTGGGATTTGTGTTTCTCGAGGCTTGACGATAGAAAATGTCTTTGCTTTAGCAACTTGGAGTACGTTCGCTAGTAGGTAGGGGGTACTAGAGATTAACTAGGAAACCACAAGGTAAATACATATCCCAAAACGGAAGTGGGAGATCATAGCAACTTTTGCAAAATTCAACAATCCTTTTTTTTCTTTTTTCTCTCTCCCTCTCTCTCTCTTTTTTTTTTCTATTTCTTTCTTTCCTTTTTTCAATTTTTTTTCTTTTTCCTTTTTTTTTCTTTCCATGCAAAGGTTTCCTCTATTTTCTTTGAAAATTGGGGTGGTTGGAATTAGTAATGTCAACCATCCAAAAGTAAGGGGAAGTTGAGGTGGGATAGTCGACAAAGGGAAATCTATAACAAGAGAGTCACCTAAGGACCGGTAACCAAGGAAATCATCATGCCGCGGGAGTGGTAAAGGTGA
Source organism: Silene noctiflora (assembly GCA_009801015.1). Taxonomy (NCBI): domain Eukaryota; kingdom Viridiplantae; phylum Streptophyta; class Magnoliopsida; order Caryophyllales; family Caryophyllaceae; genus Silene; species Silene noctiflora. Next base: position 41,940 of record VHZZ01009376.1, on the reverse strand, counting down.
TCTAGTGATAAGCCCTCGACTAGGTTTTAAGGAGCGGGAAGACACACACTAGAACACATAACAAAGGAGTAAACAAAATATATTTCTTAGGTAAAGTTTCACAATGTAATAAATTACTACAACGACCAATACACACTTGTTATGTTACGTTTGACCAAGTGTAGTTCGGAGAAATTTTATTGTGCAAATTAGAATATATGAATGCACTAAACTCTAAGATAAATGCATGAATTAAACAACTACTATGCAACGAATTAAACTAAACTAAGGCAAATGATGTAACAAGCACATTGCAAAATAAATACAAGAATACAAAATTTTGGATTTTTGAAAAGATTTCAATTTTTTTTTTTTGGGGGGGGGGGGGGGGCTCTTCCCCACACTTCAAATTTACAATATCCAAATTTGATGAAGTGAGGAAAGGAGGAGGAAATGAACAACATATTTTCGAGTTTTTATTTTTTATTTTTTTCTTAATATAAACACTAAAAACACAAATATAGCTAATGCGGATGTGGGAATTTGCTATCCAAAGAGTCACCAATAAATTTTTAGGTGGAATTTATAAACCAATTTTAGAGATTTAGGTTCGTGTGAGAATACGTGTTAGGAAGTTAATTAATTTCATTAAAAACACCCAACCCCGTCCATTGCAATAACGGCCTCTAGTTAGTCAAACAATGGCCAATATCATTAAACTAATATTTCTCGGTATGCAATCATTCATATTAAACCCTAACATGTGACAATCAATTCTAGGTGGTTTAAATGCATATAACTTCGTCAAGTGATTTAAACATGTGAGTTCATTAAGCTATTCTACCATAAATAAACAAACAAAAGGAGAAAAATCAACTTCTTACTCAAGCGGCGTTGTGACAAACATGGTTAGATTACAACAACTATCGTAATAAAACCAATAAGCAAACAAACACAACAATAAATACATAAGCATGCTAACAGTTTCAATTAAATCATATCTAAAAAAATTAAATCTAAACATATTTATATAATCATATGAATCATGTTAATCATGTTAATCATACAAAATTAGACAAATCTTTAGCCTAATAAAACCGTGACCGACGACACATATATCGCGAAAAACAATTTTATTTCATGCGATCTCATGTAATTCTAATTAATTATGTCCTAATTAATTAAAGTAACATGTGAGTAACAAAACAAATTAGGTCATAAAAATATGCATAATGTAACTTAGGCCCTGTTCTTTTGGACTTTTAGGAATTGAACTGAACTTATAGGAACTGAACTGGACTTATAAGAGCTGAACTGAACTTATAGGTGCTGAAATGAACTAAACTTATAAGAGCTGAACTGAACTGAACTTATAGGAGTTGAACCGAACTTATAAGAGCTGAACTGAACTTATAAGAGTTGAACTTATAGAAATTGAACTGAACTTATAAAAAATTTGCGCTTTATATAAATTAATTTTTTTTAGAAGTACAACAATACATTGCAATAAAAAAAATATATTATATATTACATTTTTTTTTCTAACCATCTATTTCCATATTATCATCCGCCTCGTCGCTTTCATCTTTATCTTCATTTTCGCTAACATCATCGAATCCATTGTCTCGCCAAATGTCTTTTATTATGTTATTTCGTACCTAGTACATAGCTTCCTTACGCTTCGTTTTAAACATGCCTGAATCTGTTGAAATTGATGAGGGAGGTATATCTGAAATAAGGGTAAAAATATTAATGAGATAGGTGAACTTGTGAATAATCAATTAGCGTAAATCCCGCGCAAAAGTGCGGTCTTTTAGATAAAGATGTTATAGAATATAACAATTAGATTAATGGTAATTAATATTATTTTTAAAAGAGTAGCTAGGTATTTTGCCTTATATTTTTTTAAAAGTTAAAACGATGATTTATGAAAATATTATGATCATAATTATCGTCAATATATATGGTATAGAATTAATTAGGAGGCAAATATTGTATAATAGTAAATAATATAGATAGTCGGACCAATTAATTAGGATGTAAACATTTTAAAGTAATATGTCATTTAGGCGGGAAAATTTTGAGATTCTTAATCTTTTAGTAGTAGGGGGATGAGTAGGCAGTTTAGCATAAACAAATTATAAGTTTTTTTTCTTTTTGTGAATAATGTGTATAGGATAGATAATTTTAATATTGGATTTTTTTTCATTGATTTAAATGAAAACCGTATTATTATTTTTTTCAATTCATCAATATTGGAAAACGGGTATGAATTTATAATTAATATAAGTTTTATGAACTTGTCTAAACTGAACTTATAGGAACTGAACTGAACTTATAAGAGCTGAACTAAACTGAACTTATAGGAGCTGAACTGAACTTATAAGAATTGAATTGAATTGAACTGAACTTTTAGAAACTGAACTAAACTTAAAATGGGTGACTTTAAGTCTAAAAGAACAGGGTCTTAAACACGTAAACATCATGTTCGTTCATACATCTCAWAATTCATGTCAAAATACGATTTAAACTAAACAATTTCATTATTTATTTAATTAAGTCATAAATTAACAAAACAAACAAAGATGCAAACTTTATTTATGAACATACTAATTAAACATAAAAAAACATGTCATAATTTAAGAATTAAGCATTAATCATTAGATTAACATAAATTTAAACCTACAAGAATTGTAACATCCGCGAAATTCCCGCTTTGAAATTTATAATTAATTAGTTATTTTACTTTTCTATTTATAAATTAAACCTTATTTTTATAAAAATAGTATTTTTATGTAAGTAGGTAGAATTTTGGATCGTCTAGCCCAAATGGGTCGTGGAAACGGATTCTACATCAATTTTGAGTGGAAACCGAGTCACTTTGGTAGTTGGGCCAAGTATGGTCATATTGGGCCCTTTTAGAAACCCTTTTATGTGGACAACCCTTCCATCTCTTCTTCCTCATTCATAAAAATCTGAAAACCCCTCATCCTACATCTCTATTAAACACCCCTTTTCTCTTAAAAGCTTAAAACTTGCATAAGTCACTCATTTCTTCACCAAATTGTCCTATTTTCGAGACATTCTTCCTCTTTTCTCATTCTCTATCTTTCCAAGTAATAAATTCTAGTCCTTTCTCGACTTCTCTAAATTTCGTCTTTCTAGGATTAAGACAATTGACTTAATTTATTTGAATTTGTGGTTTAGGAAGCAACCTTGAAGACCCGGACACGGATTGCTACGAGATTGATGAGACTTTGGAAGACTAGAAGTGCAAGAAGGTAACGGTGATAGGTTATTCGATATTACACCTAATTTATATGTTTTACATGTGAAAGATTTAGTCTTTATGTGATTAAAGTTGATAACTTTACATGTTGTTATGTTTATTGGTTATGTGTTCAATGAATGATTCTATTTGTGTTTGTTGAGCAATTTTTAGTATGAAATCACATGCCTTGTCACATGAATAGAATGGATTAGTTCCATGTGTAGATATTGAGGATAAATTGTGGTTAGTATCATGCTATTGTATTCTTTTATGTCATGAAATTGTTGAAGGGAAATGTTTGTATGAGAACAATTGAGAATAAAGCTAGTAACTTGAATATGTGAAAATTGGTTTGGAACAACTGGGTAAAGTTGATTGTTGCAATATGTAAACTATTGATTTCCATCTCAAATATATGTTCCATCTCAAGTATACATGTGAAATTGCTTTTTGATTACATGTTCATAGTCGATTGTATGCATTTGTGTTGAGTTGTATGAACCCGTCACCATTTTTGAGCTGGGACCGCACGACATGGCACATTGGGCACAACCCCTTGGTGCCTGATGTGGCTGGGCACGGCAGAGCAAGGCACGACACGGCTGGTTTGACGCGGTGCCTTGGTGCCTGATTGAGTTTGGCGTCGTTCATGCCACGCCTTCAACAACTTTCTTCTTTTCTTTGTTTATGCATTCTATTGACTTATATTATGCCATGGGCTTGTATTGTGGACCTTGAGTGACCCTACTATCATGGTGTATGCTTATAAATAACTCGGGTAACATAACGAAATTCAATTGTTATCGTTTGGTTATACTTTATTCAAATGACATGTGAATGTGAAGTATAATGTTACTCATGTTATTATTAGACCCCTAATTAGGCACTCTAATTAATATTAAATTAAACTAATTTAATTTATTTGGTCTATTTAAATAAATGCATGAAAAGGAAATGTAAAACAAACTTGTAAAAAGAATTTCTTTACATTGATATTAAGGCTATAAGAACTACAACAATTTATAGTCTTATTGAACAATCTATTATCTTATAGATGATCCTCCGAATCCAAATTTTCAAAGTAGAAAACCTCCTTTGGATTGCACCAAAAATTAGCCCAAATATCCTATAAATTACTAACTAGATAATTTGTCGAATTGCTTGTATAATATCTAATATTATTACACTAATAATATTCTTTAATGTATATTATTGTTGGGAATTTATGATGAGAATTTGATCAACAATTGATCAAGTTTTATGGAAGAAAAATGAAGAAATGTGTTTTTTTTCTTCCTTTAATTCAACCGGCCAAGAGCCTTTTTTTTGGTTGTTTTTCTCTTAAAATCAATCTTTATGTGTGTGTGTTATGAGGGTCATTTATAAACCTCAAAATGTAAGCAAATGAAAGGAACATCCCTTAGTGGAATATGCCTAATTAATATGTGAGACTTTTATCTCATATAAAGTGGCGGCTCACATGTGATTATCGGTCCATTTCGATTTCCGATATTTGTCCCACAAATGCTTATAAGACTTATATTTAATTATCTTATATAATTAAATATTAATTTAATTTAATTCAATTATTTAACACTTAAATAATACTAATTAAATATTAATGTACACTTAACTTTTAAGTGACATTTTATCATTTTATCAATATAAAATGTCTTATAATAAATAATTAGCTAATTTTACAACCTCTTGTAAATATTATTAACTAATTACCTCCGCCTCAAAATATACACACATAACGTAATAATTTAGTTAAGCTATCTATCTATAAATATAATAAAAAGACAAACTAAAGCATACATTTCACCATTCAACTATTTAAGAGTAAATTATCAAGCCATATCATTATTTTCTATAAATATAATAAAAAGACAAACTAAAGCATCACATTTCACCATTCAACTATTTAAGAGTAAATTATCAAGCCACATCATTATTTATTATTTTGAAAAGAAAAAGGAAAACAAAAACAAAGTTTTACACATTAAATGCAAATAAATAGCTTATTAAACATTAAACTTTAGCCTATTTATTTTTAAAATAAATTAACCAACCACCAAAAATTAAAATACATATTAATTTTAAATTTCTACGTTTGTTATGGGAATAAGATACGGGCAAATAAAAATCACATCATTCTAATTTTACGTAGTTTATGAGGAACTAATGTTTTTTTGTAAATGTTAAATGCAAAATAATAATAACAAAATAAACATTTAACTTTGGCGTTTTAATTTTTTGATATAAATAAACAAAAATTCAAAATCAATATCCAGACTAACTTTTAAATTTCGACGTTAATTGTTAGGATAAGTCAACCGAAAAATAAAAATTACATCACCCTAATTTTAAATTGTTTATATATGAAACACCCATTTTTTGTTATAAACTTCTCCAATGTAATTAAATTGCATACATTTCTTATATTATGTCAAAGTTTTTTTTTTTTTTCCTTTTTTTTGGGAATATATGCCCACCTTTCACCGCATACAGTTGTAAGGATAATATACTGTAATAAAAAGAAGTTATCTAAAGTCAAGTTATCACACAATACAAAAATGAAGTGTTGCAAGGATATTTAAAAGAAATTGTATTGAGAAGAGGGAAAAGTAACTGAAAAATATCAAACAAAAAAATGCACTGTAGTGGAAGAAGAAAAAATATAAGCAAAGAAAATAAAAGATCAAACACATCCCGTGTAACACCCCCACTTACCAAAGAACCTTCTCTAGGCCTTCCCTGATAACCAAGGGTGCTACCATCTCGGTTACCCAAGGCAAGTACATATCAAGTCGACCATCTGAGAACATACATTATTTATTATACAACTTACAAGAGACTGGTGAAGCATAAACTATACAAAAGAAGACAGACTACAACTGGTAACACTATTACATCTACTGACACCTCTACTCGGCGACCTCCCATCCCCATGGAAAAATCAAAACAGATAAGCATCCAACATAACAACTATACCTGCATGATAGCCTGCTCACCATCCCCGAATGGATCATCACAGTTTCAAAACAACAACGGGGTCAGTCAGCTGTACAACAATATACGATAGAATGCATAATAACAATCAATAGCTAGCAACCTCCATCACCCATCTCCATCACAACCAAACTGACTACACACCGAGGTGTGTAGCCCTGCCAGTGAGGACTGCAGCCATACCACAAAAATCCCCGGACCGCAGCCCGAATCTAGTTCCTTAATGTGCACATCCCCCTTACGCTGAGAGAACGCAAGGGGCGAACAATGGGGGTGAAACACCTCTTACAATGGCTCACAAAACACAACTCCAACACCAACAACCACCACATACAACAACCACAACATATACAATAAACATATCCAGTATAAAGATCGTCACATTAAGCATATACATTCTACAGCCAACTGAGTAGGGAAAACCCTACCTGATAAGCAAATCCAAGGAATGTCATTCAGCGCATACACAGTCACGATACACCGATATCGACACCTACAACAATGATACAACCAAATTACACACGACCATAACCCTAACTCACAACCAACAGACGGTGACGATGACTTACCTTATCGGACAATTGGGCAACTAGGTCGGAGTTGACATATGTATCCATTCCCATGTTGGTCTCCTAGGTGGATGCTAGTAAGGTGAAGGGTGAAAGGTAGAGGAGGAATACCCAGATCTAGGGTTGTGGGAATAAAAGGGAAGAAAAGAATGAAATGAAAACAGTCAACGAGTTAAGACAATTGTGTAACATATTATTACGTTGTCAGGCGCTCACTTGGTCGAGTACTAACATACTCGGCCGAGTCAACTGCACTTGGTCGAGTGCCCCACACTCGACCGAGTGTCCCATACTAGGTCGAGTCTAGGTCCATAACCAACGAGTAGTACGGTCAAGGTTGCACAAGTCAACTAAGGTCGGTCAACGGGTCCTCAAGGTCAGTCAACGAGTCCTCCAAAAGGGACGGGTATTATATCCCGTGCCCTATAAAAAAATATAAAAACAAAGTAAAATGTAAAAAATTAAAGAAAAAAATAATGTTATACCCCACTAAAAACCAACACCAAAAAATAAAAACAGAAGTGCCACACCACCATTAAAACTTTCATCCCCTCACACCTTTACCACCAACCCCTTAAAGAGAACTTCGTCCTCGAAGTTCAACTCTCCACACTCAACGCTAAGGCTTCACTGGTTAAGTTCGTTACTAACTACGACGCAACTAATCATCGTCATCCATCGTCTCAATCCTACGTCACCATCGTCCATCCCGTTTCCTCTCCGATTATCTTACTTGCCATGCAACACCATACCATTCACATAGTACATGCATACATCATGCATAGCCTTCTATTATTTTTTTTTCTTTTTTTTTTTGGTATAAGCTACGACACCATACGATACTACCTGATACTACAACGCTTTTGACGAAACAATTAATGCAATTTCCTTCCACGCGCGCAATTCACTCAACCTCCCTTAAAAGGAACTTCATCCCCGAAGTTCACCCGTCGGGTTGACATAGTCAAAGTCACGTAGCACTATACCACCCCCTACATGCCATGAAAGAGCAATCTCACATCGATTCCGTACCAGGTCGGTCAGATAATCAAGTCAAGAAGTATGGTGTATCCCCGACACGACATGTCCCAACGAGGCTATTACCTCTCCCTTCCTAACCGGGTCTCAAGTCAAACCGTAACGCATGGCCGTTACCCGACCAACGGTTCATAGCCAACACTATATTATAAATAAAACATAACCCATATTACAATACTGTACTCGGTCAAAACATAAGTAATCGGTCGACTAGGTCGCACTCGGTCGAGTAACAGGCACTCGGCCGAGTAAACTGAACTCGGCTGAGTGCTCTGTGTAGTCGATCGAGTTGCTCCAAAATATAATACCATCAGATCCCTTCCCCGAAGGCACTCGGTTGAGTGCGTTAGGTACTCGGCCGAGTCTGCTCTACTCGGTCGAGTACCTCCATCATACTCGATCGAGTCCTCAAAATTCAGAAAACAATCACAAACGAAACTAACATCTCACCACCACGTCTACCTGCAATAAGATCAAAGTGGTGACTCAAGGCCACTCCGAGTCATATCAACTAATAAAGTATAAGGACACAAAATAAGTTTAGGCCTTACGCCGCATACAACATCCGAAATGATAGTTATGTACCACAAGGCATCAAATATAACATAAGTTCCATAAAAGTAACAAGAATATAAACTCAATGGGGGCTGCCCGAACCATCATCCAACTCATCCTTGTTCCCCGCTCTGAAAGATCCCCCGATGTCATATCCCCCTCCAAGACCCGACGACGCCGAACTAAACTCTCCCCCAAAGGCAGGCGGTAGAACACCATACTCTCCCCCGAACCATCGCCCCTAGTCGTCAAGCTGGCTCCTATAGTTAGCTCCCCACGGCTCAGTGAAGCACCCCCTCTCGAAGCTCTCCAGTGCACCCCAAGAAGCATGGTCCACCCCATAGTAGTGAAAAACACCACTGTCAACACCAGGTCCCCTCCACCATGCTGGCTGAGCAAGCCCCGCCCCGATACCCTATTGTTGAGTCATCTCATGAAGGCCCTCAACACTAAAGTGTTGGACAGTTGCTCTGTTAGCTTACTCATCTGCATCCTAAGGTCATGCACGGTGGGGTAGCCTGGATACTGGTACATGGGGCCACCCTGGGGCACATATGGGATCTCCTACTCTACTCCTCGTGTGGCCCTCGTCCCACTGGGTGCCCGTGTCACCTGAGTCTCCTTCCATTTGCCAGAGGCTAGGGTCGGCTCTGGCATATCATGAAGTACGTGCCCTGGAATCAAGTATGTTTGGTCCTCAGGTTCCATGTAATCAGTGCACTCCTCCAAATGCTCAGTCTCCGGGAGGTTAGCCGGATCGGGCAACCTCATCCACAACGTCCCCCCAACCCTCCATGCCAAGGTCTTACCGTCCATCACCCGAAGCCACCTCTGGCGGAGGAAGTAATCCTTATCCAAAGCCGGTACACTCTAGAACATGGCGGGTAAATCAGGAGAAGGCTCGAAATTGGCCAGCTTTTGAACTAGCCGAGTCACCATGGCCCCACAAGCTAAGGTGACGGTGGGGTGACTGGGCCATAAAAGCTAGGTTGTTGCACACGATCGCCGGTGGACTGTAGTAGAACCTCGCCTCCCTCTTAGGGTTCAGATAGGACATCAAAAGCATAACCTCATGGGAGTTGAGTTTGCTCACATCACTCCGCCCATACAACAAGCTAGTCATCATCCTTAGAAAGATCTTACAGGTTACATGCTGCACATCATTGATTAGAATAGCACTCACATTGACCACCATCCCAGTCAACAAAGAGAAGCACTCAATATCCCGGCACTCCTTGGCCAAATCCAAGTAATGGTCCCCGGTAGACTTCTCAATTCCCAAGGCCTCGGCAATATCCTCCATGGTTAAGTCAAAATCCCGGTTCATTACCCTGATATGACAAGTCTCCGCATCCTCATTATATGTGAAGGAGCTCATGAACTCTAAAGTGAGGAACTCATAACAGTGCTTCTCAACCGGTACAACCCCATGAACCCCAAAGTCTCGAAGATGTGCCTCACATCGGCCTCAATCCCCAACTCCACCAATATAGCCGTGCCCACTCACCTAGTAACCTGGATAGTGCGAGTTAACAAGGATAAAAAGGTCTCTTGTTGCCTAAAATCAGCAAATTCCACCGATGGGTATTGTTCCACAGGTAGAACGGCGGGACCTTGACTTCCCTACCTCCTCTCGGCCCTAGTCATCTTGGTAGGTGGTCGGTTTGTGTTAGGTCTCGGCATGCTGCATTGACATCAATAGACAACAAAGAAAGGGCTCAAGGATTGTAAACAAAAGAAAATTTCAGTTTTCCTCCAACAACACAAGTGAAGCATTCAGACGTATTTTTCGCTCAAAATACTCAAAATCAGTTGCAAAACGTGATGGCACTAGCATCCTATGGTCTTTTCTAGACTCAAAAGAAGATTAAAAGCATCAAAAACCAAATTTCGAGTGAAACCCTAGAAAAATTCGAATTTAATTGGCACAAGTTTTGGCTTGAAATTTCAGTTTCTAGTATCAAAACAAGAGCTAAAACAAGTTCCATTATAACACCCGAGAATAATCAATTTCATATTTTAAATTATTTTTGATAATAATTAAGGTAAATATTATTTTAAATATTATTTTCGTAAAATATAAAATTTTACAGTGTATTAGTTATATTATTAATATTTAAGTCCGTCTTAAATGTATAGTAGCATTTAGACGTAAAGTTAAATGAATTCCGACTCATTGAGTCGATTTGAGCCTAAATTGGCTTAAGCCCCATATAAACCCTCCTTTCCCACCAACTCTCTTTTCATAAAGCCCTTCATCTTCATCAGCATACAA
>VHZZ01009374.1:43597-59877 GCA_009801015.1 Silene noctiflora | reverse complement strand
GCTTACCCACGAGACAAGGAACAAGATGACGTAAAGAACACCGAAAACCGACGACTCAAGCTCTTGGATTTGCAAATAACGCGAGGAAAGCAAACAACTATATCCCTTTTTGTTTTTGAAAGGTTTTTGTGAAAATATGAATTGTGATTAACGAAAAAACCGTCGGCCGTAATCATAAACTAATCTCGCATTATTAACAAAACCCGAATAAACAAACCCGTAACACAGACTTACTCGATCGAGTAAGTGAGCTAATCGATCGAGTGGCCCTTACTCGATCGAGTTTCTTGCTTACTCGATCGAGTACCCAACAGGCAGACTCTGATTCTAAAACACATAAACTTACTCGACAAAGTAAGTCCTACTCGATAGAGTAACTAAAGGTACAGAAAACTTTAGTATTACAACATTTGTCGCCGGCGGGCGAGGTCCTGAATAAAAATAAACAGATGCAGAAGTTGCTGAGATGTAAAGCTCTTGAGGAGATACTAATATTACCACCGAAAAAATCAAAAAACAAGGGGGCGTCCGGAGATTATTGTCGGGAAAAAACAATTCATTGTGTTGGCAAGTAAACCAAAACGCACGTGTAAGAATTGCAAGCGAATGACAAATCAAGATAAGAGAAACTGCTCAAACCCCTTTGCAGAACAACCGTCCTCGTCGGGGGAATCGTCATATGGAACAGGGTCGGACGAGGACGAACAAGACGACTCCTCAGACGACACCCCTTGTTTTTAATGTTGATCTTATATGTCACATTTCCTTTTTTGAAGCTGAAACATTATGTTTTGACAGTGTAACTTTGATGGACATCAACTGTAAGTGTGACTTTGATGAACGACAATTGTAACTTTGATACCATTGGAGTTACACAGGCTAAATGTCAAAGTTACATATTCAAAACAGTGCTACTTGTATGTAACTTTGCAAAGTGTAAGTTTGCCAAGTGTAACTTTGCTGTTATGTAAGTGTGACTTTGGTGTCATGAATCGTCTTAGATATTTGCTCCAAATTAGATAACAATTTTCTCGAACTTACTTTGAAATAATTTGAGGAAAATAATTAAATAGGTCAAAGAATTAAACAGGTCAAAGATGTAATTTGAGGAAAACGAGCAAATAACATTATATATATCCAATGAAAAAAAAGCACAATGCCATTTATACGTTTTGAGAAAAAAAATACAGTAATACATTCATTTAATTGACTACAAAAAAAAGGCATTCACAATCTCACATTATATATATCATACTGATTTATGAATATTTACAACACAACTAAATTCAACTTAACATTAAAATCGAACTAATTCTTTTCAAATAAACAAAATGGCAACCATGTATGTATACCCATACACTTACATCCTCGCAAAAGTCCCGGGAAAAATGGAAGGAGACCGATACGTGGCTAGAAATTTAAATAACCTAACAAGCACCCTTAACAACCACAGATATCACATTGACGGGATATCCACCGCAACGGCTACCAGTAGTTGGCATTTCAGCAGCGTTGTTCAAATTGAATTTGCTCCCAGCGACGAAGGATGCAAACTTGCGTTCAAATTGCAAGAAGCCTTTAAATCGGTAGGACGTGGTCGTGACAATTGGTTGGGGTCTTACAAACCAGCGCAGGGACCGTATCTTTGGGTTGTCGATAGAAGGGATTTCGAATACTTCAGCTGCACACTTTCGTTGAAGCAAGTGTCGTACGTTTTGAAAAAGGCAGGAAGAGACCTAGCGGAAGATGGCAATATGAACCTATACAGCAGCATAAATTTAGTGATTTAAGCAATGCACGACAACAAATAAGATGAATAGAAACGAATAATTATGTGCCTACTCAAATTCTATCAAATTCAAATTCAATAATGTGGTTATAATAGAAATGAATATTAATACTTGCAATAACAAATTATATTTGATCAACAAAGTGTAACTTTTCTGTCATTAAAAGTGTAACTTTGATGTCATGCAAAGTGTAACTTTGATGTCGTGGAAAGTGTAACTTTAATTTTCTTACAAAGTTACACTATAATACCTTTAATTTGATTCAGTTTTAATTGAAATGATACATAATATTAGAAATGAACACTTAATAACTGTCGAATAATATCTTAAACGTTGAATTCTTATGACATTGGCTAACGTGATCAGAATAATTGTTGTTTGATCTGTTACACATATTTACCAAAATAAACTGACAAAATAAACACCAACTTATGATTTTATTTTCCGGGTCAATAGCTGCTTAATTTTGCACTTGCGCTGAAGTTTGACCCACAATTTTGGTTTCCCAGCTTTAAACGTCTCGAGTTTATCCAAGAAACCATCACGCTTGATATTAATGTCACCCAGGACAAGGGCCGCTGCCAGTTCAACTATCAAGTAACGGCGGTTCCTCTTCTTTTCCAGATCCGGATGCTCAAAAGGGGCACCCTCATATATAAGCATATGCATCATGGTGAAGATCCCAGACTCGGTAGCGCTAGAAGGTGGGGTCTGCCGCTTAAATGCGATCTGTCGTTGCTCAAACTGAGTAATTTTACATTCTTTTTCCACGTCTCTTGAGTCCAGATAGTCAGTCATAGCAGAAGCCCGCAACCAACAACATTCGCGTCAAATAAAAATACTGAACATAAAATTTGATTAGCATACAAATAAAACACCGAAAACTCATTTGCGTCCCGACGTACAATTACACGAGCTACTTTGCATACGTAGGACTTATCCCAAATCGGATGGTGTTGCTGGTCGAGGAGATCAGTCGTCTCATTTTTTAAGTTTATGCAAACTCACGCAAAATGGTCATTGACATTCAGAGGTATGAAGAGCAAATCCGCGTTCAAGTTGAACGTTTGATTACAATCCTTAATAAATATATCCCATAGAAGGAACAATTTGTCCTTGACAACATCGGATTGCGTCTCCTGTTCAGATGTATCCAGCAGCATCATGATAGACTCATGTGGAACAATTATTTAAGATTCATAAGGTTACCCTGACAGAAAATTAAGGTATCAAAGTGTAACCTTGGAGGGCATCAAAGTGTAACTTTGAGTGTATGAAAGTGTAACTTTGAGGAGTATGAAAGAAAAATTTTGTTGTTCACTCAGTTACCTAAACTCAGAGTTACACTTACAATTCAAACAGAGTTACACTCCAACAATAAAAAAAATAGCATTATGTACCATGTGGTGTATCCCGAATAATGACATCCTTGGAAATTTGTTTTCATCCAACTCCAACTGGTTGAGCAACACCGTCCAACTCTCAATAACAGTTGGGGACATTGCGGTGTCAGGGAGCATGGACATTATGTCACTCCAACGCAGCGAATCATGGCGACTGAACCATGCTAAGCTTTACTTGTGGACAAATAAGGATCACTAACCAGAATTTGGTTCACTAATCAATTAACAAAATTTCGTTTTTTTTAAACAAAACGAAACAACAACCACATACGTAGGGTCAAATTTGTAGTCATCTAAAAAGCAATAGTCTGCAGCATGTTTTCGCATCGTTTTTACACCCTTAATCAAGCTCTGGTTGTTACGAAGGAACTTGGATACAACCATAGGGTTTACACCAGCAACCCCGCAATCAAAAGAGGGGTTTACACCAGCAACCCCACAACCGTAGATAACTGCTGACTATGCCCAAACCGGGAGCTATCGCTTCCCTCTTGAGGTACCTTAGCCGCAGGTAAAGGGGTTGTGAATTCAGGGCTTTCTTCATTGGGGTCTGAGGTACGAGGGCGCTTGACATATGTAAGCTCAGGGTCGCCACCTGGTTTCTCTTTAGAGAGGCATTCAGAGTTCTCTTTCGTGCAAGAGCACCAGCCTCTTTAAAAGAGGAAATCCATCGTAACACATATCCCCGTAGCTTGTTTATGTCACTTAGGACGAGCGTGGTGGCGATTTCAGCATGATACAAGTTTATCGCATCCATTTCACCCAAGCCGCATTCAAACTTCGAATACCCGGTGCCTGCTATCTAAATTCAATGTTGACAAGATCAAAATTATTGACCCTAGAACCTTTACCAATGCCTTTCTAAACCATGTATTTCCCCATTATAACAGCTTGGAAGTATATAAATGAAAGCACGTAAAATTAGACTGCTTCTAATAAAACATCACAAAAATCCATATATATATATATATATATATATATATATATGTATGTATGTATAAATTATGTAACAGGACATCTGCAATACGCGTCATTCCCCTATAAGGCAGCTTCTGGAAATCCTCATCATAAGCCCGGTTGTCAAGGTACTCAATCTTCTCACTGAGAACGTTGATGCAAGCACAGCTGTAATGATCTTTATCACCTGATAGCACTGGGATAAAGACCTGAAATAATAATTGAGATCAAAAGTTACACATTAGGCACTTGGAAAATCGTAAAAATTACACACAATAAAACGCGCATGTTGTAGGAGCCACACCATATCCGAATCTAGCTGAAATGGTGATGCACAACATGCAGGCCACACATCCCATAATTCAAATATCTCATTTGTTTTGTCAATAACTTTTCCAATCTTCTGGCCCTTCTAAATATCCAGCAAGGTGGTCTATTCAAACAAACGAAGGATCAATTCAAATCATCATTACTAAAAAACTGAATTCTTGTTAAGTGTAACATTGCTCAGTGTGAGAGTGTAACTTTGCTCAGTGTGAGAGTGTAACTTTGCTAAGTGTGAAGTGTAACTTTGGTCAGTGTGACAGTGTAGCTTTGGTCAATGTGACAATGTAAGTTTGGCCAGTGTCAAAGTGTAACTTTGCTCAGTGTGAGAGTATAACTTTACTCAGTGTGAAGTATAACTTTGCTCAGTTTCAAAGTGTAACTTTGCTCAGTGTGTGAGTGTAACTTTGCTAAGTGTGAAGTGTAACTTTGGTCAGTGTGACAGTTACACTTTGATCAGTGTCAAAGTGTAACTTTGCTCAGTGTGAGAGTGTAAGTTTGCTAAGTGGGAAGTGTAACATTGGTCAGTGTGACAGTATAACTTTGCTCAGTGACAAAGTGTAACTTTGCTCAGAGCCTAAGTGTAACTTTGCTCAGTGTGAAGTGTAATTTTGCTTAGTGTGAAAGTGTAACTTTGCTCCGTGTCAAAGTGTAATTTTTCTCAGTGTGAGAGTATAACTTTGCTCAGTGTGTCAAGTGTAACTTTGCTTGGTGTCAAATTGTAACTTTGGTCAATGTGAGAGTATAACTTTGCTCAGTGTGAGAGTGTAACTTTGCTCAGTATGAAGTATAACTTTTTTCAGTGTGTGAGTGTAACTTTGTTAAGTGTGAAGTATAACTTTGGTCAGTGTGACAGTATAACTTTGCTCAATCTCAAAGTGTAACTTTGCTCAGTGTCAAAGGGTAACTTTGCTAAGTGTGAAGTGTAACTTTGGTGAGTGTAACTTTGAGCAAAGTTATCAACCATATAAAATATGAAGTACAGGTCACTTACAGTGTGGCTAAGGCCAATAAAACAACGCGAAGTTGCCACTGGTGCAGTATTTCCAGACATCAGCTGATTGAGTAGCAAACACCAACAATCAATCACACTATCTATGATTTCTGCTCCTCGTTGAAGCGTTAACATGTCTTCCCGTGTCGCAAATAGAAAATCACTGTATAATACCAATTGTTCCCTGCAAAAACCAAAGCATTTATTATCCCGGACGATAATTGGAAAAAAAATTACAAAAGTAACTTTACATTTGAGTGAATTACCCTTTATCAAACCCCTCTTTCATATTAAACACGTAATCAATTACATCTTTCCTCAAGTTGAACACTGTGCCAAACAGTTTTTTATTGCATTGTAAATCGATGGAGACAAGGTTCTAATCAGGGTTGGGCCCCTCACAATCTATTGAGCATCCAAGGTTCTCAAGAACCACATCCATGCACGGTAGTGGCTTGTTTGAATGCGGTAGGAATGGATGGTGGGTCAATTGGCTGTGTGGGACGTAGATGGCATCAACATCCATAAGAACAGGTGTTACAGAAGGAGCATTCTGTTGTCCGCTAACACTACCAGGCTCTGCCACCCCCACGAAAGGCCTTTTTTATATCTGCAGATGACATAAAATTCGACTCAAATTCCAATGGCTTAGTTTGAGTGCCTACTACTTGAATAACAACTTGCTCCCTTTCCTGTTCAGCCTCCTTCTCCCCTACCTCAATGGACATCTCAACGGGGCCTGGTTTCCCATCCACATCAGCCTCTAATGCATGGTCCCGTTGCTCTTCTACCAATCCAATACCAGCATCTGCCACCCCTGAAAAGCTTCTTTTAAGTCTGCAGTTGACATAAAAGTAGTTTGAAATTCCAGTGACTTCATTACATTGTCCCCTTGATAGGTCATCGCTAATCTATGCAAAAATAAATGCCCTAAGTACAACAAAAGTAATGTAGTATGTAGGGGTCGAATCCACAGGGAGGCAAACGTTGTAAATTTTAGTTGTTGGAGCAAATTTTATCTCGAGTTGGTCACAAGAGGAACGGGGTTGATTGATTTTATAGGTGAAAATATAGAAGCAAATAAAACGAATAAAAATGCAAACAAATATAAAAAGTATCTAGGGAGTTGGGTCGTACATGTAAATCGATATCTAATAAATTGATAATTTAGTAATCGCAAATAATCATTTAAGCCAATAGATGCCCAGCTTTCACTTTTAGCATCGGCCTTAAATCGGGTCCTAACGAGCTTTCACTATGATCTAGGTCGATCTACTATGCAAGTTAAGTTCTAATACATTTTCGTGCCTCTCGACTTATAAAAATGCATAACGGGTTTAGTTCAAGATTGTGGCCACCAAACGTAAACTAACATAACATAACAAACATGGTAGAAATGATAAGTAGATAACCAAATTAACAATTCATTTTATTATTGATGTTACAAGACTCAACAAGACTCACCTAATCCCTAGACTAAGGAATTAGCTATTCATGTTAAATCGATAAAGTGAAACGAAACGTATAAAGGAAATATAAACTAAAACAAATAACATAAATATATTAATAAACTAAAACGAGATTACCGTAGAAGAATTGTAAAGAACATGGGGAATAAAATGCTAGAATTATGAAGAACAACTTAACTTGAATTGAAATGTAATGATTAAAATGTATTACAACTTAGAAACCAAATGTGTAGAATTTTATGTAAAGGAATTAAGAGAGAAAACTAAGAATACTGATGCGTGCTATTTATATAGTCTTTTTAGGCTGTTTTAGCACGCATTTTTATGCTATTATTGTCATTTGTTTATGCAAATATGCCCCGATACGCGTACTTTGGTATTTCTTGTATTGTTTCCAGAAATATGTTCAAAGAGGCGCAAATGAGCCTTAATCCGTTCCCCAAGTATGCATTTAGGAAGGAGAGCAATTTGGAACGATATTGGAGCTGCATTGGGAAGCGTGAAGACGTTTTTGAATTCGAGTGTCGAAGGAAATCAAGCACTCGATCGAGATGAGTTTCATGCCTTATTGTGCTCGATTGAGGCCTTATACCTCCTGAGCTACTTCGATCGAATAGTTGCCCATTCGATTGAGAAGAGTTGATGACAAATCCCTCGATCGAAGACTCCCAGGTTTCGATCGAGGAGATGACAAGCTGAAGACCTCGATCGAGAAGCTAATCTTCTAGATCGAGTGACCTGGACAGGTATACGAGTCTTATGAAAGACTTGTATAATATATTACTTAGTTTATTTATTACCGCAAATAAATATCTAGGCTATTATTATAAATTGGCTAGTTTAGTTTAGACCTAATGATCAAGTTTTTACGATCAAAAATATTGTTAACAGTAAATGACTCTTCTTCTCCTTCTTGGTTCTTTTGCGATTACTCTTTCTCTTTCGTTCTTGACCTGTAATTTCTTTACTCTTCTTAATCTTAATTTCACCCCTGTTTAATTCTCCTTTTATTTCTCTTTAATTACTTTTTCATAATTAGTTCTCTGTTAGATCTAGTTTTTATTACTTCTCCTTTATTCTATTAGGTCTAATTAGTTTTATTAATATGTCTTTCAATTTATTTATTCCTTATGCTATTACCGTTATAATTGTTAGCATGAGTAGCTAAATCCCATGATGCTAGAATATTAGGGAAGCCATGATAATATGCTATTAATTACTATTTAGATTAGGGAGAATTAATGTGAGAATTGGACCCAAACAATATAAATGATAATTAATGAACAGAGTGAACGCTAGGATTTAATTAATTCAGTTAAATTCTAACCTAGATCGGAAGATTGGAAAGAGCGGACTTGTCATGACCAATAGATCAACCTAGTGAGGGCGGAAGCTAAGATAGAAGTAATTTAGGGTGGATAGCAGATCCGAAGGACCTTTCCCATACACCTCTCACAGTAATTTGACCGACCCTTACCTTTAGTTAATCGCATAAATATCATGGTGGACCGACTATTCTAGCATATTTCTCTCTTATTTGTTTACACTTTATCTTTTATTCGCTTAATTTCTCTCTCCCTTTGTTTTAGTTTAGCTGTTTAGTGACAAAACAACCTAAACCCCCGATAAACCAACAGACCTAGAACAGACAGATAGACTACCTTTTGCTCCCAGGGGAGATCGACCCTACTTGCCACTAGCTTCAGTTAGTGTTTTTTAGGTAATTATTTTTGGTGTAGAAATGACCGCATCAAATACAAGGGAAGATTAGGATCACAAACTAAGGAGAAAATACGGTGTTCCTTCCACCCCCGGTACTCATGAATGAGCTCCTTTATATAGGGAATGAAGTTGAAACGTAAACAACATAGAGGAAGGCATCCCCGATCGGGGACACACAATCCCGATCGGGGTTGTAGTGATCCGCATTATGGCCGTAAATGGCCATAGTTATTAGGTCGGGAATCCAATGATCCTCATTCAAGAGCCCTTAATCACCCGGTAAATGCATGATTGATGAGGAATTTGGTTAGCATCCAATGCTAGATATTTTTCCACATCCTTCTTGAATATATCATTTGGGCTTATTAACTCATTTGTTTACACTTGAGTTAAGGTTTTCACTTGGGCCTTTGTTGCTTCACTTTTCCCAATTATCCCAACTTCTTGAGCTCCCTTGGTCCATCTTTGTTTGGTTTAGGCCTCGTGATCAAATCCTTGCTAATTCAATGGAAAATAGCTACTAAAAGCTATATTACCTACAAAATGCGTTAAGTGCAAGCAAAACGACTAGAACACGATATTAGCTCAAATATCACTACTAAAAGTGCAAATATAAAGTAAAAACCAAGCTAATATGAGGGGTAAAACTATATATAAAATACACTTATCACCCCTTCTTGAACAACCTCCTAGTCCACTCCCTGCACAACGTCCTTGTCCCCTGCAATAACAGTCCCCATCTCGCCAAGCTCCATCTCGTCACTGCACTGTACAATTTTATCTTTTTCCTTCGCCATCAATATCACCATCGCAATTAGCTTTTACATCCGCTGCCTCACGCTCTGAGAATCCACGCAGCGTATTGTCGATATCAGCCGTCGAGATATATTTCAACTGACATGAGGGTGAGGTCTATTCCACTCACTGACCTAAAGCGACCGCATCATCCATTTGCACTCCCTCCGAATACTGCTTCTCATTTTTTTGTATATCATCCCCCTCCAAGGCAACAACAGGTGCCCCCTCTGTCGCGGCCAATTTCACGGCATGCCTGGCCTCGTCCGGGGTATAAAAGGCCTCCAAAATCTGTAAGTCTGATAATTGAGAAAAATCAATTTGTTAGGTTTCCTCAACATCCCCTCCCTCTTCCTCTTGCTCTCTTAAATAAGCATCATTTAGCTCGTCCGTGTTGTAGAAATCAGACGTCGCCATAATCTTTGCTACTGCCACATCACCTGCTCTCGTCTCAGCCATAACATCTTCATCTCCAACCGAAACTTTCTCCAAACGCACATCCTCTTCATCTTCACCACCACCATCCTCACCAGACACTTTAGAATCTTCACCCATAGAAAGTTGTACTTCCTTGTATTTATCCTTGGTTGCCTTGAGCTCATCTTTCAAAACAGGAGCTTTATCCACATACCGCTTCATTCGTGACGCTATCTCTTGCACTTCCTCAACATATTCCTTTAGCGTTGCATCTTTAAAAAATTCTTGTGTTGCTTATGACAGGACAAGGTCGGGGGAAGAGCTAACGCCACCTGTTAAGCATGTGATCTTTGCGATCACGTCTGCATACCATGAATGGAAGGCGATAGCATTCCTTTATATCTTCAAATATAGCTCATATACAACGTACGTTTAGACAAGATAAACAGAAGTTTAATTCCATGCACTTTATGCAAACACAGATGATTGAACTAAAGCTTCAGTATCTGCATAAAAAAATTAAAAATGCAGCAAACAATTCAAAAGACAGAATTACATCCAAAGACCGAGCTTTTAAATGCTCATCATCTTCAACTCATGCCGACATTTCAATCTGAATAAACTTAACCACTGGCGCCTCCACTGTAGAAGAAACAAGAAGGTGCGAATCGCCCGCACCAGTAATGGCCAAGAGCGTCTTGTTATTTCCCTCAGGATCAGAAGCCTTCTGAAGACCATGAGGAACTCCCTTCTGACGACCAGAAGCCTTCTGAAGACAATGCGGGTACTTCACCCTAGACAGAGTTAAACGCCCCAATGGGGAACTTCCTAGCTCACCCTTTATCCAAATCGAAAGACTTTTGTAGTCCCAATGTTGAATCAATGGAAGATCATAGGGGCAGCTAACACCACGGAAATCATACCGCTGAAAATACGTAATCATTAAGAATGGGATACAGCCAAGCAAGCTGGACTTTGCTTTCCAGACGTCTGCAACAGCATTAACCATATCTTCTAACACAACTGAGCACCAGTCAATTTGCGGGATGGCATTTACATCTTCAACAGCTTTAAAAACTTTCATATCAATGGCGTTATTTAAGGTGGGGTGAGGAATGATGACAAGCTTAGCAGCATAAAGAGCCAACAGAATTCATCACCACAATCCTTGAAGTCCTTGCCCTCAATATGATCAAAAGCTTGCCTAAAGGGATACAATCAGAAGTTGATTTTATGTTAAAAAAAATTCGCCAGCAGTTTTTCAAGGCCGCGTTTTGTTCTTCTTGAGAACCCAACATGTTTCCAGTAGGCAGTATCTCAACTTGTCTGGTCCCCATTGGCAACATGAAGCAGTCATATACATCGTGTTTTGTAACCATAAACTCTTTCGATGCCGAAGCCCTAAACACGTGCGACCCATCACCGAATGCCTAAAAGAATAATGGTACTTGACCAAGCAGGTAACTTCTTAACTTTAGATGAAGAATCCCACCAAATTCAATCCTCTGCACACCGGCACACTGCTCTTCATTAAGCTTCCCTATCAATTTGAAAAGCATGTTCGGCCGACACTTAACTGTCACAGTTGGCAGAGATTTTAACGCCTTGTTCAACCTCAGGTTGTTCTTCATCGGATGCCATCTAAGAAAAAGAGAATAAAAGTTACACTTAAAAACAGTCACAGTTACACTCCTAAACCATCAAAGTTACACTTAAAACACTTCACATTTACACTCAAGTTTATCCTTGCAACAGTCCAAAGTTACACTACATTAAAGTCAAATTTGTAACTTTCAGAAAATAAAGAATCCAACAATCACAACTTTGCTCAGTGTTCAAGTGTAACTTTGGTGAGCCTGGAAATGTAACTTTGATGATTTAAAAGTGTAACTTTGGTGAGAATAAAAGTGTAAGTGTAACTTTGACAATTTAGAACTGTAACTCTAGTCAGAATAAACATGTAGACTTTGATGATTTAAAAGTGTGACTTTGAGGTAATCAAAGTTACACTTAACTGATTGTGTAAGTTTAACTTTGGTTAGTGGGAGTGTAACTTTGGTTAGAGTGAGAGTGTAACTTTGGAGATTTAAAAGTGTAACTCTGATGAGAATAAAAGTATAACTTTGATGATTTAAAAGTGAAACTTTGGTGATTTAAAAGTGTAACTCTGGTGAGAATAAAAGTGTAACTTTGGTTAGAGTGAGAGTGTAACTTTGGAGATTTAAAAGTGTAACTTTCGGGTAATCACAGTTACACTTGGGCATTAACACAATTACACTTCATGAGTATGAAAAAGTGTAACTTTGGTTAGTGTGGAAGCGTAATTGAGGACTGAGAATTTCACGAAAAGCTTTAGCACATTCAATATACCCAGAAATGGAAAATGGGAATATGTAAGAAATTCAAAATTTGAATAACACAACCCAATAACATAGATTAAATATAAAATAATATGCATAAATGAATTCCAATAACATAAATGAATTACAAAACGCAATGAAATTGGAAATGCAAATAAGAAATGAATTATATACAATAAATGAATTATAATATTTCAATTTATAAAACATAATTTAGAGAATTGACGAATGATAATAGGAAATGCATAACAACAGTCAAAAATTATAATTAACGACGAAACTTACTTAAAAGTGGATGAACAATAAAACTTGAATGCCCAGAAACAGCTTCAGAGAAGATGGAATGAACAGGAACAATTGATTGATTATGTCAGGCAAATGAGAGGGAAAGAGGGGGTTAATTTTTAGAGTATTGGAACGGTTTTTCTTTTTGAGTTATGATGACATGAAATGAGGAGGGAGAGGACGTCAAATATGACTGATTGAGTGTCTTGCGTGCAGCCTAGGTTGGGGTCTAAGGAGAGAGGAAAATAAAGTACCTTATATTTTAATATTTTACTTTGATTTTTGTGGTTAATCTCAGCCATTTATCTAATTGATCCAATGCCTATCAGGAGGACTCAAGGACTCAATGCATTAGGGAGGACTTAATTGATCCTTTCTCTCTGTGTGTGTGTGTGTATATATATATATATATATATATATATATATATATATATATATATATATATATGGAGAGGGAGAGAGGGAGAGAGAGGAGTTCTTATAAGCCCATCATATCTTTTGAGTCCCTAAGTGCTTATAAGGACTTTTGGATGAAGGGGATGGAGGGATGAGATTACATCTCAATATAGGGCCAAAAATGAATCTCCCTAATCTACTTCCCTAATCATTCTAATCTCTTTAATCACTTTCTCACAATCTCACATATCATAAATTTCCCTCTCACATTCTCACATTCTCTCTCATTTTTTTCCTGGAAAAATAAATAAATAAATAAATAAACTCCTCCTTCCTCCCTTCCTCCCTTTGACATACCACCTCACTCCACCGCCCTCCCTCCTCCTCTCTGTCCTCCCTCCTTCTCCACCACCACCGGCTCCCTCCTCTCCTTCTCCCACCGCCCTCCCTCCGACGCCCTCACTTCTGTCGTCCTCCCTCCACCACTCCCTCACCCCAACAACACCACCAATAACCACTCTCTCACCCCGCCACCTCACCAGCCCATGACGCACGACACCCACTCGCGTGTCCAGATCCCGACACCCACGACGCACATCCACCTCACCAGCCCAACACAGCAGCACCGTCGACAACCCACCACCCACGCCGACGGCCTTCTCTCCTCAGACGCGCCACTGCCGCCTTGTTCTCCTCCACCACCCTTGACCACTTCCGACTTCTTCTCCTTTTTAATATTTGTCTTTATATATATATATATATATAATTTCTGATTTTTGTGAAAAGAAAAATGTGATTTTAGTTTAGATCTAGTTTTTGAAATAAAATTGTGGTCTAAATTTTAGATCTATAAAATAAAGATGAAGATTTATATGATGATTTTAGTTTAGATCTCGTTTTGTTTAAATTCATCTTGTTATATATTTTTTTTTCAGGTTTATTTTGTTGTTTTTCATTATATTCTGCTAAGTTGAATGTTTTTTCAAATTTATATGATGATTTTATTTTATTTATATATATTCTGTTGATTTAATCTTAGATCTACTTATCAATATGAAATATGCAAAAAAAAAAGATAAAATTTGATTTATATGATGATTTTATTTTATTTATATATATTATGTTGATTTAATCTTAGATCTACTCATCAATATGAAATATGCAAAAAAAAAGATAAAATTTACACTATTTACGTCTAAAGTTATACGATTTAAGACTAAAGTTACACAATTAAACCATTAAAGTTATATAAACTTTGCTGTTTTGTGGTTGTGAGGTTTTAGATTTAGTATTGTTGGTTATTTTTTATTTATTTTTTTTAGGGTGGTGGATGTGAAGAATTTTTTTGTCAGATCTCTTTTTTGTTGGGTTTTTTTTAATTTGTTTATTTTAATCTGGTTTATTTCACATTATACGCAACTTGAATGTGTATACCCTCAGTGACATTATGTGAAACTTTATTAGATATAATGTGTAACTTCAATGGTATTATATTCAACTTCAATGCCCATTATGTACAACTTCAAATTTCGTTAGAATTATAAATCATCGTCTTGTTTTATATTTTTTGTTATATATTTTTTCAAATATCGTCTTGTTTTATATTTTTTGTTATATATTTTATCAAATTTTGTATTATTTGTGTAACTATAATGGCATTATGTGAAACTTTAAAGGCATTATGTGCAACTTCAATGCCATTATGTGCAATTTCAGTGTGTGCAACTTCAATGACATTATGTGCAACTTTAAAGGCATTATGTGCAACTTCAATGACATTATGTACGTGCAACTTCAATGACATTATGTGCAATTTCAGTGTGTGCAACTTCAATGACATTATGTGCAACTTTATTCGATATAATGTGAAACTTCAATGACATTATGTGCAATTTCAGTGTGTGCAACTTCAATGACATTATGTGCAACTTTAAAGGCATTATGTACAACTTCAATGACATTATGTGCAATTTCAGTATGTGCAACTTCAATGACATTATGTGCAACTTTATTCGATATAATGTGAAACTTCAATGACATTATCCGCAACTTTATTAGATATAATGTTATAAATTCGTCATAATGTGTAACTTCAATGGCATTATGTACAACTTTAGTGTGTGCAATTTATTAAAAATTATGAAACATTATTTGGTTAATTTATGAAAAATTATATGCAATTTTAGTGTGTGCAACTTCAATGCCATTTCTTTAACTTCAATGCTTGTTGTGTGTAACTTCAAACCCATTTTATGTATATCACATTTAGTAATTCTACTATAGTAATGTACATTGTTAAAGTTGAAGTATGCTAAAAAATGTACTGTAAGACTAAAATTACACTATTTACGACTAAAGTTGTACAAATTTGGTCTAAAGTTACATAAATATGGACTAAAGTTGCACAAATATAGACTAGAGTTGCACAAATGTGGACAAAAGGTATTGGACTAAAGTTGCACAGGTATAGACTAAAGTTAGGCGAATATTGATTAAATTTACACAAATTTGGATTAAAGTTACACAAATATGGACTAAACTTACACAAGTTTGGACTAAAGTTACCCAAACTTTTTACACGAATATGGACTAAAGTTACAAAAATTTGGATTAAATTTATACAAATGTAGACTATAAGGGTGTAACTTTAGTCCAATGAGTGTGTAACTTTAGTCCATAATAGTGTAACATTAGTGTTCTTTGATAAATTAATTGGAATTTTACGTAATTTTAAGACAAGTTAATATAAATTTTGTCCTAGTGTAACTTTAGTCCATGACGGTGTAACTTCAATGGCAATATGTGCAACTTCAATGACAATAATATGTGCAACTTCACCGTATATTTCAAAGCCCATTATGTGCAACTTCAATGTCCAATCTGCGCAACTTCAATGACGTTATTTTTTCAAAAATCTATTTCTAATTTAGTAGATCTAAGATTAAAATCAACAAATTATATATTTTTCTAGATCTAAGGACAAAATGAAACGATTTTACACAAAAAATGAGATTTGAAAATACAAAATTAACAATATGTGCAACTTCAATAGCAATATGTGCAACTTTAATGGCAATATGTGGAACTTCACCGTATATTTAAATGCCCATTATGCGCAACTTCAATGTCCAATCTGCGTTACTTCAATGACATTATTTTTTCAAAAATCTATTTCTAATTTAGTAGATCTAAGATTAAAATCAACAAATTTTATATTTTTGTAGATCTAAGAGAAAAATAAAACGATTTCATACAAAAAATGAGATTTGGAAATAAAAAATTAACAATATATCGAAAAACAAAATCGAATATTTAAAAAAAACGAGATTTGAAAACACAAAATATGAAACAAAAATATTTAGCAAGAT
>VHZZ01009368.1:10519-51563 GCA_009801015.1 Silene noctiflora | reverse complement strand
GGGTCATTTTCGGGTTGGGTGGTTTCAGAACCGGGTCATTTTCGGGTTGGGTCAGTTACGGGTCAAGAGTTTGGGTCATGTTCGGGTCGGGTCGGATCTGTCGGGTTGGGTCAGTTACGGGTCAAGAGTTCGGATCATGTTCGGGTCGGGTCGGAACTGTTCGGGTTTTTGGGTCACATTCGGGTGATGTAGTTCAGGTCATTTCGGGTATCGGGCCAGCCTTTTCGGGTCGGGTCAATCGGCCCGGGTTACTTTTACCAGGTGTAATTGTCGGATATTAGGGACGCTGACAAACTCATTGTATTCCCTAACACATTGCACATCTTGTTAGCAACCTGTTTGCTGCAGGAGAGTACTCGCGGCCGTGTGACATTTGTACGCTTGCTTCCATAATTAAACGTCATAAAAAAGCAACTTCGATCCAAAGGGACAACGTCTCAGCATTCTTTCTTTGAGAGCCGAAATAAGATTGGGAGTTTTAGTTTTCGACACAAATGTATATAGGTAAGTGGTAACAAGTGTATATAGGTATACACTTGTTACTCTATACAATATTATTTAGTTGTAAATTTTTTTTTTTTTGAGATATATATATACCAAATCTCCCAATCTTGAACAGACTCTTGTACTTCTATATTCAATGGAAATTAGAGCGTTTGATACTCCGTATTATACAAATGCAAAGCGTCTTGCCTGTGACGGACACTATCCGTTATAAGCTGAAGACCTCTCACAATAAGGCAAGTGGGAGGGCAAGTGGGGGAGAAATGGAGCATCCTACGGATAGTGCCACTTACATATTGTGAGAAGGGAACTATTCGTTTACAACTTGTAACGGATAGTGTCCGTCTTCAATGAGAATTTGTGATACAAACGAGTAACTTAGTAAGTGCGGCCAAATATTGTACCATCTATAAAACTATAACATAAGTCTGGAAAATTCTCCTCAATACATTACATTATCAAAAGTCTTGTCATATTTCAATATCGAATTGAAATGCATACACTTTAAATTTGAACACCACTCTTTCATAATTGGGATTCCATACAAACCGTCCTCACCGTCACTCTACTGATAATACACTCACTTATACATATGCGTACCTTTATTCAATCTCACAAATTCAACCTAAGAAATCATTGTAATATCCACACATTTTGTCAATTGACAATAAAAAACTGTTTGAATTTCAAAAGCTATATATTGGTGGCGTGGATAAAGAAACACATTATTTAACTAGTCCTCCACTCCTCCCACCTTATTTTGGGATATTGCTAAACATCTCATTCATTTCTTTATCTTTATTTTTTCTCTAATAAACCTATATTATATTATATATTTCTCATTTTTATTCATTTACCTTTCCTTACTCAAATGTATTTTTGATCTATTCAAAATTAAATCCGGACCATTAATAGATAAAACACAAATTTTCATTAGTGACGGAAGGTATCCGTCACAAAGAGAAGACGGGTCAAATACGTACTATATTACCTACAAATGGGCTGGATACTAGAGCAAGTGGATTTGGTGCTCAGCATATTAAGAGCAACTCCAATGGACAGCTACGATCCCTTGTAGCTTGACTTTCCGACTCAACATTTCAAGCAACTCTGCTTTCCAGCTACAAAGTCGTCTAGTGGTAAGCTACCATAGCTTGTAGCTTGTATGAGTTCCATAAATTAAATTAATATTTTAACTTTAATTTCTAGGATTCAATTTTGTAGTTTTTTTAAGCTATATTGGCTTTCAAGCATATAATCATTTTTCTTCTCCAAGGGTTGCATTGTAGCTATATAATTTATATAAATTGCAAGCTAGTCCTAAAAATGTACCATTGGAGTTGGTCTTATATTGTTGTTGGGGGGACAAACACTATTAATTCACTGCATTAAATAAGCCACATTTGGTACTTTGTTGCCCCACCTACTATCCATATTAGCCAATATGATACGTATTTGGCCCGTCTTCATCTTATAACGGTAACGGAGTCGCGGAATCGTCCCCAACTTGACCGTCGCGCTCTGAATCGCTGTTATCACGGTGATATTTATTTTACAAGCTTTGTAGATATTTCATCATATATTGACTATTTCATATAAAGTTAAGATTAATTCTACTTAGTTTAATTAATTTGACCAATGCTATATAGTTTATAAGAGCTTTTCATTAAAAAACTGGGCCGAGACAAGTTATAACTCGTTCATATCGGGTTCATCACAGGCTGTATCGGGCCGAGTTGGCGGATACACGTTATAAATCGGTCGTCTCGGCCGATACTTTCTTGATTTCAATTTTCCCAATACATCTCGGGATATCTCGTATCGCCGGCCTCCGATACCGATACATCTCGGGCGCTACGATACGTCTCGGCCGAGATTTAAAACCATGCCACCTACTATCCATTTTAGCCAATATGGTATGTATTTGGCCCGTCTTCATCTTATAACGGATAACATTCATCACAAAAAAAACGATTTGTAAATAAATAAAGGGCAATTCTCATTTGTGACGGAAGGTATCCGTCACTTTGAGAAGACGGGTACCAAATTGTGAGACAAAAGACCCATGGGAGGAGAGAGGAAAGCAAGTGGAGGGGTACCCCACCTTTTGCTTTATTCGTTTTGTGAGTGACATTACCCGTCACAAATACCGACCCGTCACAAGGGAGACGCTTTGATAAATAAAATGGTGACGATCATTACTCGATAAACACAAACCAGAAATAGTACAAGACAGAAAAAGCAGAAAAACAAAGGACATGGGCGAATTATAGTGTTGGGGAATGAAGCCCCGAAGCAAGAACCAATAAGAAGAGAAAGAGTGTTGATAGATATTGTACGATAAATATATACTGTAATAAGTAGTACTAATATACTAACAGAAACGTTAAAATCTGAAAAATGAGGAGGAGGACAGCTAGGCATCAAAATCTCGTGGTTCGAGTTTGGTTGGTCGTAAATTGTACTGCATTTGTTGGTCAGAAGTGGTAGGGTTCCAGAAGTATGCAAGGGTTCATAACGTGGACCAATAGGATGCCTTGTAATATCTTCATGATTGGTCGCTGTAGATCGATTTACATGTGGACGGTCAGATGGCGACTTTGATTTCCTTCGGTTGGGGGAGATCTCTTTGCTCCCGTCATCTTCTTATGTAATATTGGGATATTTTTTTGAAAAGTTTCAGAAGGTGTATACCATTTTTTTTTGCTGTTAATGGAAAAAAATAAAGTTGATCCGTTAGGATAGACTCAGTGGCATCAACATGTCTTGCTTGTGATGATTATAAACTTGTGTTATAACTCTTTCCCACTTGCCCATTTATCTTACGTCACAAGTTTGGTCTGTGGCGGATTTTGTTTGTCACGAATGAGAATTTGTGATCGTAAAATAAATGGTGTCAATGTATTTCATGGTTTACTAAAAGAATAGGTGAAGTGAACTCACAAATTTTCCCTCAAAAAAAAAAAAAAACTTTTTATATAAGGAAGCTATTGATAATAATTTAATTATATTCACTAGTAAAGGAAATTAATAGTTAAAAAATGTATATAATTATATAATTCTTTTCATCAAAATTAATCTTTTCATCAAAATATATAATTTGTAAATGATTTGACTTATACTATTCAAAATAATATAAAACTATAAACTATTAAATATTTTATTAATGCTATTATTTGTAAATGACTTGACTCATACTATTCATGCTATATATAAACAAAACTATAAATCATTTTGATTACTTTTATAACAAAAAAATCGAGAGAATTTATGAATTGAAATCACTAACTTTGTGGAATAAAAAATACTTTGAAAAAAAATTCAACACATTAATCAATTCCCTTGGATTAATTTTCAGTTTTAATTTTTTTTTTCTCGGAACAAAATACAATAACGAGAAAAATGAACAATTAATGAGATACCACTATTATTTGATCGTTCAATTTTACTCAGTTTTCTTGGTTACAGTTTAATTTTTTT
Source organism: Silene noctiflora (assembly GCA_009801015.1). Lineage (NCBI taxonomy): Eukaryota > Viridiplantae > Streptophyta > Magnoliopsida > Caryophyllales > Caryophyllaceae > Silene > Silene noctiflora. The sequence goes on along the minus strand of VHZZ01009368.1, from coordinate 47,579 downwards.
TCTCGTCATCAAAATATAATGACGTGAAATATGAAAAATTAATGAGGTCTTAATTTTGTATTAGTAATTTAGCATGATTAAGTACTAATACAAAATTAAAAACTCTATAAACACCGCGCATTCAATGCGCGGGATCTAAACTAGTATATATATCAAATCTTATGACAAGTTGCTTAGAAAATGTCAAACGTTTTGTCTTTAACACCACATGATATTTGTGACCCATTTTAAGATTTAAGACTGATTTGTTGTGCTCTATTCATTGTCTAACGTATTGTTGGGATATTTTTTGTTTTGAAAAGTCATAGAGGGATTTAAAGCTAGGTTGTTGCGTATATACGGATGTTTCGAGACCATTTTTGTTAGGGACTATTTATCCAAAAAATAAAACGAGTTAAATAACACCCTATTTGCATAAATTTGAATATGTGATAAACCTTTTGCTAATCTCAATGCATTTTGTTTTTTGTCGTACGTGGAATACTTGACATGTCTTAAGCTTAAAACAGATATTTCCGTTTTAAGTGAGAAATTGTTATTCGAAAATTAGACCGTGAATATGTGATAGTTTATACATGTATAGACGTATAGTGCAACACAAATTTTCATTTATGACGAAAGTATTCATATTAAGTTTCAGACGAATAAAGTAATAACGACTTCTATAGATGAGAAATATTTTGTGTTTTGTTATTCCCATACCATTTCACTTTGTCTTATCTAAGATATTTGTCCATTTTAACTTCAAGACTAGTTAGTGCTCCAACAATATAAATTTGGTGGGAAATTTTAGATAAACTTGTTGCAACTTTGAAGCTGGCATTATTCTCTACATTATTCATGCTTCGGGGTTCAATTATTTTTATCTTAATTTATTTATTTTAAATCAGTCTAGTGTAATTTAGTAAAATTCAGTTTGGTTTACTTTAATTCAACTCATTCGATTTACTTCCAATCCATTAATTTCAGCTCATCAACTTTACTCATCTTAAGCTAAAAAAAAAGTAATAATAATAATAATAATAATAATAATAATAATAATAAAAAATAAATAAATAAATTACTAATATAGGAGAGGAAGCCCATATAGTATCTCAATTGCAGACTAATTTTTTGTAAATAATTTTGAGTTCAATAAAAGTTGTTCTTTTAAACAAAAAAAAAAAAAATACTACTGCTACTGCTACTATTACTACTAATAATAATTATAATTATAATAACACAAATTGTTGTGTAAGATTGGCTTAATAACACAAAGCCCAAGTAAATTAGTAAATATAATTATACAAAAATATTTTATTTTGAGAACTCGATAATTTTTTTAGATAGCTCGTGCATTTAAATACGTCGGTATTTATTTTAAGATATTGGGTTGTCAAGATAAAGTTAAAATGTACATAAAATTGGATGTTAATTATGAGCTATTCTACTTTTGGGTCAATCGTATGCTATAAGACGGTTTTATAAAAGAGTTGCTGTAATAATAATAGAACATCTGGTCCAAAAAATAGACAGGTCAAATCATTTTGTTTGGACCGAACCTGGACAGAATTCATCTAGGTCCGATCGCTTATCTTCTAAAATTACGGTCCTCTGTGCGGTCTGGTTCAAAGTTTAAGCCCATAACAAATGGACCGAAATTTATAGTTTTGATGAAATCTTTTTTGTCCAGCCCAAATTTGAGTATAACGGCCCAATGGCCATGTGGTGTTAGAGCAGGCAAACGATCCTCTCTAGTCTTTAGGGTTGGGTATCTTGCCTAATTCCAACATGTTGATGTTCCCCTTCGCACCTCTCTCACTCCAATTTCCACCCAGAAATGGATTTAACAATTATCACCAAAACCCTAGAAAATTGACATCAATTGTTTATTTTTTTTGCTGTTTTTTCTTGAAAGATTGTTAGTTTTAATATGGGGAAGCTTCCATTGAGAGGAAGCAGGCAAAAACCCAACAACAAGAGCAATACCAGTTATAAATCTAAGCTTGGTGTTGTTGGTGGAGCTGTTCATAAGAATAATGCTAATAATAATGGTGGTATTAATAAGAAGAAATCAAAAGCTGCTTCTCTTAAGAATCAAATTCGTTCTACTCAACGTTTGCTCCAAAGGGTAACTTTTTTTATTTTATTTTTTATTTTTTTACTTATTGCTTTGTTGTTGTATTGCTTGATTCATTAGAGTAGAATGCAAATTATTGAGTACGCGAAAACGGGTTTATTGGTGTTGGTTTTTGGTAGAATTGAGTAACCAAGGGGGTATGTTTGCTATTGCTATCCAAGAATTATTTCTTTATCTAAATCTAGTGGGGAGTGTGTTGGACTTTTTTGTGGAATTGATAAGAGTTGTGGAATACTGTTTTTGAAGGAGAATCGTCCAAGGAAATGGATGGTCCGTTGTGGTCGCATAGTAACAAATGTCTTGGCTAGTTACGAGTCGTTTTAATGTTTAGACGGAGTTAAAGACGTGCTAAATACAGTAGTTTTTAGGGTAGTGTCTCAGGATCAGACTAATTATTGGACTTGGAGGATGTATTATTTATGTTAGCTAAACTAGCGTAGTAGAGTGTATTGATTATTAAAGGATACAAGGGGAGATATCCAGGGCCGAAAAGACACGAAGGGGGATGGGGGTACCTATATGAAAGGAGTGTGATAAAAATAATTATTGGACTTTGAGGATGTATTATTTATGTTAGCTAAACTAGCGCTTATTAGAGTATAAGAATAAGCTCTTGAGCTAATCTTATCGATAAAGGGAGCAAAAGTTAAGTTCGGGTAATAACAGTAAGAATGGAGCACTGGGCTCCAACTGTACCACTGGTTGACTTGTAGAAGTAGTGTCGTCAAAACTCCGCTATAATTTTTTCTTCAAAGTACACCAAATAGTTAAGGAAACTGTCTTAGAGACTTTTCAAATCCAATCCTTTTTCATCATTTTCTTTTAAGTAGAAGGAACGTCTTCGGCCTTATGAAGTTGACTCCAATGCAAACCCATCACAAAAATAAAGTTAAATTCCACAATGACATGACCTAAGTGCAAAACAACAAAAGATGTTCCATGGAGTTTTCATTTTCACCACATAAAGAACGTCATATACCCATTGGAAACTTCCCCTCCTAAGCATGTTTTTGGTTGAGATTTTTTCTTTTGCCATGTCCAAGTTAAGAAACGATATTTTGTCGAAGCTTTACACAAGAGTATATCATTAGAAGGCCCCTCTTAAAACAGAAAAAATAACTCTGGATGTGTCAAATAGAAGCTTCTCCTAAGCATTAGGGAGCCTTGAAAAGTTCCCAATGGTTAGAAATGTTAACCCATTTAACTATTTTCTCTGAAGCATTGTTTAGATAGAAAAATCTCAAATGGTTGTGGAATTTGATTTTCCAAAGTCATGCGAAAAGAAAGCTCTCTTTCCATTTTCATCCTTAAACCCACATAGGCTTTAGAAAATTTTAGGATTATAGATTATAACTTATAATTGCTAACACCATTAGATAAATTCATTTCCTTTCACCATATTTATAGATGTGCATTCTTCTACAACACGTTTTTTCAAATTGCAAATCTCTATATAAATGTCATGATAGCTACATTAATATTGCAAAGGTACCTAATACCCAAAGCATCAAAAGGATTTGGACCGACATACATGATGCCAATCAACTCAATTGAACCCCTTGTACAAATATCTACCCCATAAGAATTGATGCTGTGTTTTGCTCTGTGTTGAGAAGACACAAGCAGGTATAGTAAAGAGAGACCTAACATACACCATTAAACTATTAGAAGAGTTGAAAGATTGGACGGATTGCCGAATTTGCTATTAATTGGCCAACTCCTCTAATTTTTTGATACCTTAAATTTACTGGATAATCTCGCCTCTCTTTTATCGGTAGTTCTTGAAACCAATACATCTCAGCCTATTGACAAGATTTGAGGATCAGGAACACAAGCATAAGACAAGGACACACAAGCTAATTTATCATTTTTTCAAACATTGAGGCCATAACCCCTTAGCAAAGATTTTGTAGGCGCTGCCAAGAAAGCTTATACTCTCTTTGTTGTTTTATGATATATTTTCTTCAATTATTAACTCCGGATGTTAACATTATAAGTCCTTAGTCCTTGCTGTTCTGACACTATTGACAAATGAAAATCTTCACAATTCTTGACTATATATAAAAAATATAATATTGCGGGATCTTGTTTGATTTGTTTTCATGAATACGATAAAATTATCAAATTTAGAATTTTTTATAATGTATAACAAAACATATTAACCTTGCAATACGTGCATTGGTATATGTAGAAAAAGCAAATGAGGTATTTTGAGTTCGAGTAGATATTATTAAATTTCCATATATTCGATAGTTATACTCATTGGCTTTTATATGTCAAATTGTTAAGACAAGGCCTTTTTTGCATTGAGAAGTTGTGGTATTTCTCCATCTTTTGTGATTGTCATTTGTATTTTGCTTTGTTCGTGGGATGATTGCGAGTTCCAAATGCGAGCTATGCAACTACAGGTTTCTATAAATCATGAGTCCAAATTTTGTTTCCATTGTTGATATATATCTTATTTTTTAGTATTAGCTAGCTTGGCTATTATTCTCTCTTTATATCTCTTTCACTTATATTAAAGGATCTTCCTGCTGAACTAAGAGAAGCTCAAGAGAAGAAGTTGGAAGAGCTCAAGAAGCAACAGTTGGAACAGAATCGCTTGGCTGAAGAGCGTAAGATCTTTCTCCGTGATAGAAAGATCAAATTCTTTGGTAATGTCATTTCCCAACTTGCTTGTCCTGCTTTTTGCAAGCTGTATATTGTCTCCAATTAATCACATACAGCTTTTGGATTATGCTGTGTTTTCCTTAGAGAGGAGGAAGATAGAAAGAAGAATAAGACGGATGGAAAAACAGCAACGTGTTTCATTGAACGAGGAAGAAGAGAAAAAGATTACGGAAGAACTTGTCCAACTAAAAAAAGATCTCGAGTATGTTCGGGTAAGCTGACTGTAAACTGTAAAGTAACTATAATTATGTGCAATTACTTTGTAGGTATTGAGGGACGACTTACTAGTTTTTTTTTTTTTTTGCCCTTCAGTAGCTATCTTGAATGCAATTCTCTTGTTTCTGAGGTTTATGAGCTGTTTGAATGCAGTTTTTTCCAAAGGCCGAAAAGTACGTGCCTTTATTTTGCGGCGATGATCAAGAGTTAGTGGACAACAGAAATCGCTTGCGCCTGCAGATTAAAGCTAACATAATTGCTGCTGCAGCCAGTGGAAAGGACTTGGAAGGTAATTTAGCCTTTTGGATTTCCCGGGGCTTAACATACTATTCTTTATTGCATTTTGTACAAGTGCTCTAGCAGGAGAAAGTCAAACGTGGCAGCTTGTTTTGTTTATTTGAATATATTGAGAGTTAACCGGGCTTAGTGTAGATGCAAGTTTTGTTTGTAATCGCTTATGGAGATAAATAACAAATCATGGCTCGCATTTTCATTCAAACTACATACGACACTAGTACGTAGTTCCTCAAAAGCTACCTACCTCCTATGGCAGTAAAGGTGTATAGATGTACCCAACAATACGATCCTTTGTTTCACTACTTTTTGAATTACATTTTCTAGGTATAAGGTTGTCGTGGGGAGTTCTTGGTGGTTGGTTCAGCTAATATATACTGTGTCAGCAGTGGAACACTTGGATTGGATCCTCGAAGGAGGCTAAGTTATTAATAATTGATGGGCTTGCCATTTTCCTAAGTTTTGTTTTAATATCTTATACTCTAGTGTGTTGTCTGTGCATATGTGACAGCTTAAAGGGGCTTAATCCAATCTTTTTTTGTCACCATTGAGGTAAAATTATTTGTTTGGTGTTTTGTAGAGACTGGTAGTGAGGATGATGGACCGACAGACCTCACCGATGATGACTTTTTTGTTTCTGGTTCCTCAAGTGATGAAGCTGATGCCGATGATGAATTAACAGATTTAAGTGCAAGGTTGGCTTGTATTTCTCAGATTGTTTTATCTGTTGGCTTTTATTTGCTTGAATATATGTAATATTCTCCTGGGGAGTTGCTAGGGGAAATGGAAAACGACTTTAGGCATTCACTAATACTACAGTACTAGAAATAATATTTTGCAGTATTGTCGGTAGACTGCATTAACGGTTCATTCTAGTCGAGTCATCTCAAGATAGGTCATTTCTGGGTCAACTGTCTGGGATCAGGTTTATCCTGTTATTCTGAGCGAGGCCTTTAGCTTATTGTTGTTGTGAATCTAATTTCAAATTGCTGGCCTCGTGCGATTTTAGATTTGGTCATTTTGGGCAGGGTAGTTTCAAATGAAGCTAATTTAGTTTGTTATCTTTGGGTCTAATTTGGCCTAATTTGTGTGTGGATGATATTCTGGTTGGATCAGTTTTGCAATAGTTAGCTGTAAATTCTTGAACAGTCTCTTTTCCACAAAAAGTGTTCCGTGTTGCTATGTTGCTATGTTGCTGCATCATATTGCTACAACTAATCAAAGGTCCTCCGTTATTTTGCTCCAGGGAACAGTCTTCTTCTGCCCCTGCTAAAGCTGTGGAGATGTACCAGATGCCCAAAGATGGGATGATTCAGGTACTTTTCCAAACCTACTGTACGTGGACAATTCTGGTGTCTCCTCATTAGCTCACCTGTGGTATCATCTGTTCATGTAGAAGCAGGCTTCAGCTCGATCTTTGATGCCACCACCTCGGCCTCAAAAGTCATCATCACACAGATTTGATTGCTCAACTTCCAGGAACACATCAAAGAGCCGTAAAATATCACAGTCAAGTACCAGCGGATTTCGACATTCTCAAGCTGGTCCGAGTAGCAGCAGGAATTCTGACCCTGAATTTCCTGCACGGTCAAATAATGGTGGATTTCAACATGCTCAAGTTGGTCAGAGTAGCAACAGAAGATCCACTTCGGATTTTAACAGAAATTCAAAAGATGGGGGATTTCGACATGGTCAAGCTGGTCACAGTGGCAATAGGGGTTTCAATTCTGACACTTATAGACAGGCAAATGGCCAAGGATTTCAGAATCGTCAAGTAAGTCAAAATAGTAACAGGAATTCCAATTCCAATACTTTTAGACACTCCAATGATGAGGGAATTCTAAATGCTCATGCAAGTCAGAGTAGCAACATCAGCTCCAATTCTGATGCTCCTAAAAAACCACGAAAGCGTAGACCTAAAAAGAAAAAACAGTAGAATTTGTATTTTCCGGGGGGAGTTCATCATAGTTCATCCTCATGTGTTGTCAAATGTGTTTGTACTGGCCGGGGAACCTGATGTAGGTTGAGGATTAAGCAATTCTCGTTTTTTTTGATTTGATGTTGAAAAACATACTGAACTTGTTAAAGAAAACATTTATATACAAAGAACCATCCTCTCTTGTTCGATCACCCAGGATGATTATAGATTGCAATCTCATCGTGTATACACCCAAAATTTCACGTACAAGTTTTATAGAAAAATTGAAGATGAGAAGGCTGAAATAACTATATCTGTTACGATTATATTTTACTTCAAATTCATGAAATGTTCTCTTCATTTATATTTTCTGAAATTAACTTGCCATTTGAGGTAAAGGTGAAGATGACTATTCATTTTTTCCTCTTTTATGGTATAGGTAAATACCTCTTCTGTCCCGGTTATTTGTTTATTGGGGGCCAATTGTTGGATGACAAGTGGATCAAATTGAAATTGTCCATCAAAGACATTTCTAAAATAAAAATGTAAATAATTAAATGAGATACCCAAAATGAAATAGATAAACAAATGACCGGGATGGAGGGAATAATTGTTTTACTACTAAAATCAATAGTATAACAATAACTATTACAATCAAGAGTTCAAAACGATGTACATAATCTTCTCCACTAAAGGCAAGCTTGTTCGACTCACTCTTTCCCTTTTATTTCTATGCTCTATGGCGTAGGTGCACCTTGTTCGTTTCGTTGGCCCATGGGAGTTGTTAGTATTGCTGATGACTTCAAACAAGTTGTTTATGGCCTTATTTCACCAGCATGCGTTTGTCACCAGTCGTATCTCTAGTCATATGGCGGCCCTAGTTTTTTTGGTTCATGGTTTGCTTTTATGTCGAATATAACTTTGGATATAACTATGGCTCCAAAAGCCAAAACACTAAGTTACATCTTTTTACCGCTGCAAAAAAAAAAAAAAAGACAATCTAATTAACAAACATATGTGATCATCCCAAATTCAGCTATTCCGATGTCTCTAATGAAACCCATAAAAATCAAAATTCCTTGAAAGTAAATTACTTATTTTATTGAAGTACTAATTTTATTAAAATAAATAAAATGGATCTAAGGATAGTATCCAGGTTTCTATCAAATGATCCAAATTCATATCCATTTCTACATACATCATATATATGGATCCAATTCATATCCATATTCAAAAGATTCAAAAGATAGCAATCCCGATCCAAACCGTTAAACACGGATTCTAGATCTAGACAGGATCCGAGATCCAATAGCCCGCCGTCCTACTCACCATTTATTTTGGTCTCCGTGCGTAAACGGCTCAAGTCCCGAAACACAAGTTACACAACCCAGAAAAAAACAAGCCAAGGAAAAAAGAGGCAGTCTCAATTCTCAAACATGGCGAAACAACAGCAGAAGGATGATGCAACTACAGTTGCTTCCGATCTCATCAACTTTCTCAACGCTTCACCAACTGCTTTTCACGCTGTTGGTAATTTCTCTTTCTTTTATATTTATTCCTGCTTATTCTTTTACTATCTTATTCATATTACACTTTTTTTAATCAGTTAGTCTTGCGTAAGACGATTTTTTACAGCAATATTGTAAAACGGGATTCAAAAGTACTCGTAACATATTAGTGGGTATAGGTAGTTATTAAAAGAACTCGTTTTGCAATAAACTTGTGTAAAGCCGTCTTAGTATTTGCGATTTTTGAATAGTGAGTTAACTGTCAAGTGAAAAGCTTTTTTTTTTGTTATGGTGTTTGATTATGACCCAATTAATTGGTTGTTATAAAAATGATAGATGAATCGAAAAGGCGGTTGAAGGAAGCTGGGTTCGAGCAGATTTCGGAGAAAGATGATTGGAGTTTGGAAATTGGCAAGAAATATTTCTTCACTAGGAACTATTCTACCATTGTTGCTTTTACTGTTGGTAAAAAGTATGTCTTTGATTTGTTTTTCTGATTTCACCCCTTTTGTTTTCGCTTTGGACGTAAACTTGTGTGAGGCGGTTTTACATATAAAAGTAGTTACTAAGTTTTTGCTTTTGGTAGCTAGACGGCAGTTTTACAATAAGTTACTGATGTTTTGGAAACACAAGTGCCCTATTGATGTGATGTAAGGTTGATTGAGTGTTTGTTAATAACGTGATAGTCGTAGTTTGCCCATTTTGAAACTCGCAGATTGAATGGAGCGAATATGATTGTATATTTGAATTATATACTCGTATCTATTTGCGTGTGATTGCGAGAAAGAATCTCTAATATCCGTGGAAATGAAATAGGTATGTTGCTGGTAATGGATTCTACATAATTGGTGCTCATACAGATAGTCCTTGTTTGAAACTGAAGCCAGTGTCGAAGGTAAACTCTTTGTTAATAGAGATAGGTGCCTGTGTGTGTACTGTTCTGCTTAAGAATATATATGTTATGAAACGCTTTACATTCCTCGGCTTAGGTATCTAAAGGCGGGTTTCTAGAGGTCGGTGTTCAGACCTATGGAGGAGGGTTATGGCATACATGGTTTGATCGAGATTTGGCGGTTGCTGGACGCATAGTGGTTAAACAAGTTCAAAATGGTTCCAGTACTTATTCTCACCGACTTGTCAGGATTCAAGACCCTATAATGCGAATTCCTACACTAGCAATTCACCTTGACAGGTTACATGCTCATAAATTGCATTGCTTTTGTCAATTATCGTCATAAGCAGAAATTCCATTATGTTCATAATATTCCAGAGGCGGAGACAGTTTTTGGCTAATAAGTGATTTTATATATTTTCACATCCTTTGAACAGGAATTCTGATGGTTTCAAGCCAAACACGCAAAGTCATCTTGCTCCTATTTTGGCCACTTCAGTTAAGGTACATGTGCTTGCCTCTATGTTTTTATGATTCATGTGTTCATCACAATTCTACATTCGTTCAAGAAGATTACCTGAAAATCGCATGGTGAATGTATTGTTATATCGTTTTGACTAAATTATTAAATGACTAAGTAATTAAGATGTTTAAGCCAAGTAGCCGACCTTTTTTGTTTCAAAATGTTTGATGTAGATGTTGAGACTTGAGAGTGTATGAAAGGCATTGAGATGGGAGAGAAATAATTTAAAAGATAGGTGGAAATTGTATTATTTATTTTTTTCCTGTAATAACCTCCATTTAAAGAAATAAACTAGCGAGGGCGAAGAATCTTCATTGATCAACACATGAATTTACACAAGTGCCCAATATCTTTGGATATGAGTTACTAGAGCAGGTACAATGGTAAAAGATTCTGACCACCTATTTTGCTCTCTATTTACATTCTTACTCACTGGAGAGCACCAAATAATTTTACACCCATGATACCTTTTTTACATTCACAAAGAAAAATTGGAATTTTTTCCCCTCTCATGTCCTTGCATGTTAATAATGTACTTTAAGTGGTGAGATGGCTTCAAGAGAGCTTTTCTCCATTTTATTCTCTGGAGAGCACAAAAAAACATAAAAAACGACCTTATTGTTGGCAAACATTAGTCCTTATCGCTCTAAAAAAGTTGTGACCATCTTGGAGAGCACTTGGAGAACTCCCATTGTACATGCTCTTAAGTTCCCTCTAAGGACAGCTGCGTAGCCAAGAATGACGCAAGAAGAATAATCGTCCTCCAAACAAAGTCAACGGAGCAAATTTTCCCCTAAATCATTCATGTATTATGCTCATTTCCAAGTGCACCAGAAAACAACAAACACAACACATTAAGCTAACTTCTTTTTATTCACACTGAAACTCACGTACTTCGTTTCAAGATATTCAACAATGAAGGCAGTGTACAACTGGTGTTGCGTGTGGAAAGTGAACTCTATCCTGATTATCCTTGTGTGTTTCACTAAAATAACTTGTTTAAACTAGTGGGGGTATTTTATTTGACGTGTAGAGATAATAAATTGGTAATGGCCTAATGGATAAATATATAACTGAATTTTGTAAAATTAAGTACAACTGTGCAAGTGATTAAAACTCAAAAGTTGGAATGGTCTCTGGAATGCAAAGACTTGGAATTAGTTATATTTCTAGGAAATCTTGCCTAGGACTCTTAAGAAGGGCAAGGGCTAAACAATAGCATTTCCACTTTATTAAGACTTTGCATTAATGCTTAGACTCCTCAGTTAATGTATCCACTCCTTTGGCAATGTTTTTTGTCATCTCCCCCTTTAGATGAATCCCTACTTTTAGCTTTTCGTATATCCAGTAATTTATAATGTAAAGTACCTTACCGCCAATCGTCTTAGTCCCTCTTTAATTTGTACGTAGTTTGTGAGAATTAGCGTGCAAAGCTGTTTGTAAGGTTACTTGAATGCAAACTGAGACCTTATATGTTAATTAAATATATAGCCACAATTATTTATCTAATTAAAAACTTGACTTTGCAACCGTATCTAAAGAGAGGATATTTAGCTCTTTAGCCTTCTTTTAGTACTCCCTCCGTCCCGGTCATTTGTTGTCCTTTTCCATTTTGGGGTGTCTCGGTGAATTGTTGTCCTTTCTATTTTAAGATTGTATTTGATGAGTAATTTGATCTTTCACATTCAATTTAGTCCACTTGTCAACTTATAATTGGCTCCCCCCTCTTTCCTTGGTCTTTGTGCCAAAACCAAAGGACAACAAATGACCGGGACGGAGGGAGTATTATGTAGATACCTTTTATACCATTTCTCCTTCTTTAGCCTTCTTTTAGTATTATGTAGATACCTTTTATACCATTTCTCCTTCTGACAACAACATTATGGCGTTCTTTTGCAAAACATGTCTTTTATCTAAAGAGTGGATATCTAGCTCTTTAGCCTTCTTTTAGTATTATGTAGATACCTTTCATACCATACCATTTCTCTTTCTGACAACGACATTATGGCATTCTTTTGCAAAGCATGTCTGTTTTAATAGTGTTGATGACTTTGTTAGTATATTTCAGGATGAGCTCAACAAGGTTGTTAGTGAAAAGGATGTAGCTGAACATGAAAATTCGACTGAAAAGTCAAAGCCAAAGGACCAGAAACACCATTCCCTTTTGCTTAAGGTTTGGATATTCACTTCTATATGATATTAGGTGTACTTTTGTTTCAACCATTGTTAGAGGAGTCCAAAGTCCAAACACATTCATATGCAATTAGAGCGTCCATTGCTTCCTCTGTGTTCTCACCTTCTTATTGGTAATCTTATTCAACCAGCTGCTTGCAGAAGATGCTGGTTGTGAACCTGGCGATATTTGTGATTTTGAGTTGCAAGCATGTGATACCCAACCCAGCATAATAGCCGGTGCGCTGAAGGAGTTTGTGTTCTCTGGAAGGCTTGATAATTTATGCAGTTCATTTTGTTCTTTGAAGGTTTGGCTTCTGAAATCTCTCTGAATCACATCATTTGAGATTTTGAGGCTTTGAGCTGCCCAACTTCTTTAAATTGCATTTGGAATGCCGATCCTTTGTCTTTCAATTTGCATTATGAAACCACAAAAATGAGTGTCTTACCAATGCTTATGATCAGACCGTATAAATTTTAATGCTTTTGTATGGGGTTTTGAAATTTTGTTGTGTATTCGTGAAAGAACTGTGAAAGCAAGTTTAAACCTAGAATTACACATACAGTGTCTTGTACCATTAAAAACATTGTCATTTATCATTTCTTGAAAGTTATGCTGAGAATTTCTTCTGGTGGAGTGGTTAAATGGTTGGCGTATTAGTTTGATTCACAATGTTCAGAAAATGCCCTCTAGATGACCGGAAATTCTTTGGTTTCTTTCCTCTTGTCTGTAACTGTTAATATTGAATGGACGAATATATGTTTTGCGACCTGGAAATGTCCACTCAATGTAACTTGCTAGAAGAAGACAATACCCAGCATTTGCGAAGCAGATCTGTGGCACTGAAGCCTGTATAGTGTATAGTGACCCTTCTAGGATGAATAAGATGTCAGAGGGTGACAAAGATTTTTGATTTTGATGGTCCAATCAAACTAGTTTCTCGGGGAGCAAGAAACAACTCTTTTTATGTTTCTATGAAGATTTTTCCACTATGGTTTCCTTCCCTTGCTTTTGCTTATGCATTGGGCCTTGATCCACTATTTCTGGGCTCTCCGTAAACCAAAACATGACTCCAGCAAAAAGTACCACCACATATTGTAATATTTGTAGTGGTTGTTTTTGGTGTGTATGGTGGTGGCGTTTTGCTTTTCTAATCTGCAGATGTCATCTAGCTTAGTATGCAAAATCATTGAGTGCTCATCTGTGTTACTCCGACTCTCCGACACGTGTCAGACACCGACACGTGTCGGACACGGCTATTTTGGGTGAATTTTCCTATTTTGTGGTCTAAATTGAAGTGTCGAAGCACGTGTCCGACATGCGACACGGCAGTTAAGTGAAGTGTCGGAGTAACATAGGTGCTCATGACCAAGATTCAAAACCCATCAGTATCTCCCTTTATAACTATGGACTTAATTGTAGAGCTTCTGTAGTCTTTGTGAGTGAGGCATGCACAATTTTTTTTAATTTTACTTTTAGCATCTTATTCTCAAGAAAGTAGTTTGATTTCAAAACACTCCAAGGCCCCATCTTAAAGTGTATGAAAACCTTTTAATTTTTTTCATACGTTTCTGCGTTTGATATTATTTGGTTTATACTCTTCTATGATGCTGACAATCTGACATTATATCCTATTGGCCTAAAAACCTGGTCTTTGAGCTAAGAGGAAACATTGTGATGATTACTTAATTTATCCCACTCTGAACTAAGTAGCTAAACTTTGTTGTTTCCAGGCATTAATAGATTCGACATGCTCTGAGGGCAGTCTTGATGATGAAGTCGGTGTTAGAGTGGTGGCACTCTTTGATCATGAGGAAGTTGGATCTAATTCAGCTCAGGGAGCAGGATCTCCTGTCATAGTGGATGCCATGTCGCGAATTACACATGCTTTCAGTTCAGATTTTAAGGTGAGTATTGATATAAAAAAAAACATTTTATGGTACGTTGTGAACTGATATATTCCGTGAAAGTTCATTATTTCCTCTATATGGCTGTCCTTATTATTTACCTAGTGCGCCAAGATGTGAAACAATGAAATTTATGCTGAGGAATATATGATTAATTGGTTAAAAAATACCATTGCACTATCTTCTAGGAGATGATCTATCCTATTCCTGCATTGCTACTTCAATTGTTTGATCATCAATTCGGCGTCCTTAATTATTTACTCCCTCAGTCCTGGTCATTTGTTTACCTATTCCATTTTGGGAGTGTCTCAGTCAACTTTTTACCTTTCTATTCTGGGAATACCTTTGATGGGATTCTCCACCTCAATTTGGTCCGTCATCCGATAATTGGTCCCCTCCTCTTTCCTTGGTCTTTGTGCCAAACTCAAAGGTAAAACAAATGACCGGGACGGAGGGAGTATTTATCAATGGAAGTAGGTCCAAATAGTATCTCTTTGTTCGTCTCATTTAATTTAAAAACGTCTTGGAACCAAGATAGAATGAGAAGTGCAAAAATTTATACTAAACTGATTTCTTCCATTCTGCTTGTTATTCTTTCAGATTCTTAAGAAAGCAGTGCAGAAGAGTTTTTTTGTTTCTGCTGATATGGCTCATGCGTTACATCCTAACTACATGGTGCGCATCCAACTCTTTATGGCACTAGGATAACTTCTTTACTAGTCATCAATCAATTAATATGTTTAACCTCGAAATCTATTATCAGGACAAGCATGAGGAGAATCATCAACCCAAAATGCATGGAGGATTGGTCATCAAACACAATGCAAATCAACGTTATGCAACAAATGCTGTGACCTCATTTATATTTAGGGAGATAGGAGAAAAACACCAGCTTCCTGTTCAGGTAAGTTCTTACGCTTTTTCGTCCCCTTCTAATGGACTGTATGTGCATGACTCCATACGGAAATGATTACTGATTAGATCTTCATTTCCCCTTTTTTTGCTTGCCAATAGCAAACTTCATTTTTTTAATCATCAGCCCGTATTCTGATCCTAATCCGACCCATGACCCGCACAACCAAACTTACATTTGACCCCGTGGTATTGTGACCTGGGTGGTATTGTGACCTGACCCGTATGATTTGAACCCAACACACCCGACCAGTTTGACAAGTTACTCAATCCGATCAGATAAATTTTGCTATTTGAAGTCCCAATTTCTTATATGATTTACTCGCTTTTACCTGCAACATTTGAAGTGAGAGATGTTGCTAATTGCAGGACTTTGTGGTACGAAACGACACGGCTTGTGGTTCGACAATTGGACCCATCGTGGCAAGTGGTGTAGGAATTCGTACGGTTGACGTTGGGGCACCCCAGTTATCTATGCACAGCATACGAGAGATGTGTGCAGTTGACGATGTAATGTACTCTTATCAGCATTTCAAGGCCTTCTTTCAGGACATCTCTGAAGTTGATTCCAAGGTAATCGTGGATGCTTAGGAGCCCCAAGCTTCCCAGAAATTATATCGACATCCATTCAAGAGAATCTATGGACAAACTGATATATGTGATGCTTTACAATGAAGATGATTTGTTTTGCGCTTCATTTTCATACAAAACATTACAATTTTTTTCTCTAATAAAGAAACTAGGTTATTTTTCTGGAATACGACCCAGTTATCGCATATTATAGGACGACTAAGGAAAATGAAGGACAATAGTACAAGATGGAGACGATATTTTTGCTCTGTGTCTGAAATCTCAGAGGATCTATAAGTGAATTTCATACACACTAGCAAACAATTTCTATATACTCGCTCCGACTCAACAGAAGGAAGTTATGACCCATTTTATTCTGGCCCGTTTCAAGTTCTAACCACGAACTTACACAAAAAGCACAAGAGCACCCTATTTATAGGCGAAAGACAGCGAGTTTGATCTTTAACGTTAAAGATCGCCTTGTCCTTTTAGTTCAATGTTGTCAAAGGGTTGGATGCCGTGTAATAACTAATACGGAGTAACTAAATACGAAATAAAGATGATATTTACCCAAATGCTCTACAAACCCTTGCATTTACGATTGTGATTGCGACGTTCCGTTATTTATTGGATCAAACTAATAGTTTCAGTTGGTGATAAATCATTGAAGCTTGTGAGACGGGTGAGCTTGAGAAGATGAGTTGCTGCTAAAACGAAAGTTACGATGATGATACAAACCATATTTAATCTCAGGTTTACTGTATTGTATCAAAAGGGGATGTAGCTCAGATGGTAGAGCGCTCGCTTAGCATGCGAGAGGTACGGGGATCGATACCCCGCATCTCCATTTTTTTATTCTCTTTTTCTTAACCCTTCCTTTTTTTGCTCGTTATATAACAGCATCAATCAATTTTTACTGTATGGCTAAACAATGCTCTCATTTAGCAAATACACATCAGTAGTACAGTGGGAGATGTTCTCGACACGATTTCTTCTTCTTCGCGTACTTATTTCCTTTCTCCTAATGTCACCTATTTCATCATCACACATGCGATACTCATGACATTCTATTGCGCATACAAGTATAACATAGAAAACAAGGACGCCTCCGAAATGAAATATCCTTACAGCTCGATACACGAGACTCAGTAACACGGCCCTATAGAGAACCCGAACTACAAATTTCAGCAAGTACTTCTTCCCAAGGTATTTTGCTCGAAATGGCGTCTCAAAGCAGGCGTCATGGTCATGGTCATGGTCATGCTCTAAGGCAAAATGTGCTAGGCATACTATAATTACAAATGCTACCATGGCTACTGATATTTCTGGACCGTCACAACTCACAACTCACAACTAGCCAAAGGTGACGAGTTAGGGGGAATTGTGGGCTACTGCCAAAGGGAAGTGGTTAAGATAAGATGGTTGTCTCGCTCGAACAAGATATTCAAATAAATTTACGCCAAAAATTATGAAAAATTGTTAATGCATAAAAAATTGGCTATATATGAAAACTGGGTTTAAACTATGAGTATGCGTTTTTATATATGCATGAAAATTGAAAGAAGCTAAGGTAATTAAATAGGGAAGTTGCAAAGAAAGTGGCTGGAAATTCCCACGAATCTTCTTTGAAATTTACCTCAAAGATTTTGCTAATTTTGACATACTCCTCTCATTATTTCTTATTATTTCTTATTATTTCTTATTATTTGTCGTTTTAGGATAAAATTTCTGGGAAAAAGCTCAATTAATAGTTGCACCAATCAAATACTCGTACTTATTTTCTTCATAATAATTGATTTGGAAAATGTAGAAAACTTGTAATACATAAAATACCACAAAACGACAACGGATGAAGTAATATTTTAGAGGTAAAAAAATTCCATGTAAAAAAATCTACAAGCTTGTGATGGGTCAAGTATCACCCACATGGTAGATAGGACAAAAAGTAAAATGGATAAGGAGTCACAAAAGACTTGTCTTTATATGTGGGTTTTATTTGACTCGTCCTCCCATGTGAATTTTGTTTGACCTGTCACATGTGATGGATATCGGCGTATCGGCCGTCACAAAGGACAATTTGTGTTTAGGTAGAGGACATATTACACCTAAAGCACGTCAAACCAGGTCAATCCATGTGTCGTGTGATTCAATTTGAGGCTAGATTGACAAACAAGTTCTTAATTCCGATCATATTATGATCGAGTCATTTTAAGTATTTTTTTGGGTAAGGAAACGTGCACTTAGTCGCATTACAAAGAGGGTAGGAGAAGTCAAACCTGGGACCTATTGTTCACAATACTTCCGTTTTAACCACTAGACTAAGACATCTTCGGTGTCATTTTAAGTATGTTACACCATTCGTCCCGATTAAATATTTATTTATTCTATTTTGTCGTGTCTCATTTAATTGTTTATTTTTTTTATTTTAGGAATATATTTGATGAACAATTTAATTATCTACATTTTATTTGATCTATTTGTCGTCTAATAATTTGTCCCTTTCTCATTTCTTGGTTTTTATGCTAAAATCAAATGTAAACAAGTGACGGGGATGGAGGGAGTATATGTTCGAGGTCGAATAGTGTCATTGTGTTAGATTAGTTTAATTGGTTTGCTTATATTGTCGATCAAGGTAAACTAACAAATTAAATTGTCGACAAGGAACGATCTTGTTTATCGGTTAAGTGTCTAGAATAGGAGGGACATTTCGGATAATTTAGGTAATTTTTCGACGGCAATTAGTATTCTCTAAATTTTTTCTTATCTTCCCATTTGCTTTTACGCAGTCTTCAAGACAATTCTTTTACCGTTTTCTCAACACGTATATATAATTTTTTTAGTTGAAAATATTTTTTTAAAAAGACTTTTTTTATTATAAATATAAGTATTTTAGTTTTATATACTCTATTAATATTTTTTATTTCTCTATTTATATAGGTGTCAAATTTTTTTTAAGTTTGACCTCAAATTAGAAATGGAAGGATATAAAAAAATAGGAACGAATAACAACTCTTATAAAGTAGGTTTTTCAGTACATGTTAATAAGTTAATTATAAAAAATTTGTTGAGAAATACATCATGAAAAATAGATATACAAACTCACATTTACCATAAATAGTGAAATATTCTCACCAAACTCTCTAATTAACTTATTAACATGTGCCCTTAGAAAATCCGATAAAGTAATCGGCAAATTCTCATTTAAGACGGATACATCTGTTTTAAGCTTAAAACAGGTCAAATATTCCTATGTGGGAGAAATAAGACAAAAGCAGAATACACTAGAAAAAACAAAAGATTTGTAAAGTGATATTTAACCCGTTTTATTATTAAGATGGATATCAACTCCGTCTGGTCGAAAATAATTAGAGGTAGGCTAAGGTCATAAAATTAACACAAATTCTCATTTGTGGCGTGTGTGAACACGTCACAAGTGGGAGAGGCAAGTGGGAGAGGCTTGTGAGACGTCACAAGTAAGACGGACTATAAAATTAAAGAGACCCATAATGTGAGTAACTGTAATGATAAAACATGATCTAAGAAAACAGAGAAGGGGAAGTAAAAGAGTTAATGATGATGATGATGACGATAAGAAGGGTAAACCATGCAGCTAAGGTCAGTAAAAGAGTAATGATTGTAAATAAACTTAATGATAATCCATCATGACATGCAACCAAAAACACACACAAGATCCGCTCGCACTGCACTGCGCCCTAAATCGGCTGCCTTAATTACTTGGTTTTGTACAACTCTATAACTAGACAGCCATGATTGTTGTTGAGACGCACAAAAACTATCATTATTCATCATTTTTCTCTTCTTTTTTTACCCTTTTTTCCCATCATTAACCTTCTCCTTACCACTATAAATCTCTTTATTTTCTCAACTTCTTCTCCAACTAAGTTACTCACTCATTTCCCCATTTCTTCAAATTTGTGATTTTCGGTAAGTTTTGCTCAAGACCGTCTTAAGTTAAGACCTGTAATAACCCTTGTTGTGTTTTATGTGCGTCTTAGGTTAAGACGGTTTATATATGTAGTTTTTTGTTATTGTTATTGTTGTTGAATGTTGATGGTGATTCTTTATTTGGTGCAGAAATGGAGAGGTTGAACGCAGAGTTATACATTGAGAATTGTTACATAATGAAGGAAAACGAGAGGCTTCGGAAGAAGGCGGAAGTGCTGAATCAAGAGAATAAGAAGCTTCTCTCGGAGTTGAAACACAGACTGAAGACGACGACGGCGACTAATGGAAAACAGAGCAGCTCTGTTTCCGACCACCCTAACTAATTAGTTAATTACCCAATTAGGTTACTAGTTATTAACCCCTTTCCTTATCTATGTTTGTAAGTTACAGTTGCAGTAACAATTTTCACAGCTAGGAATGTAAGTTGTACGGAGTAGCTTAGGGGGGGTCTAAGGTTAAAACTATGTTAGGATCATTTTTACTTAGTTTCTCAGCTTTTGATCCTGATTTAGTACAATCTTCGGTTATTTAACTATCATCCTTGTGCTCAACAATTTGCATTGCATTGAATCTATATAGTGCTGAATCGGGTTTCGTGTACAATTCGTGTTATTCATTTTGAATTTTTGATTTGGGTTTAGATCGATATTTCGAGTTCAGGTTTATTTTGGAAAGTCTAGTTTTGATCGTGGACTTGTCGTGTATGATTTGTAGTATAGAAGAAACAAACAGTAAAAGATAGCATACGCGACAGTACAATGAAGCAGAAAAAAAAAGTGACAATACAATTTTTTTAATATAAAAAGAGATAATTCATAATTTTCATGTTTTCTATACTACTTTTTCAAAACTCTTGGCATTATAATTTCTTTTCTTAGTCGTTGACAAACAAAAAACTTTAAATAAACATAATTTTACAGGAAGCGACCAGATAAAAGTCTCATGATTCATTATTTAACGAGATTGGCCATATGGAAATCGAAGTTTTGATTTGAGTTTTTTTATTTCCGCGGTTAAGGAACTCAACAATAGGTGTTTTCAGAATAAACATGTATGCAAAGTGCAGATTAGTGCTCGGATAAATCTAACAAGAGAACATCATCAAAATCATGGAAATTGTTCATATATTCTAATCTAAAGGGTTAAATCTCGCTACGAAGACAAGGCCTTCTGCACTTCATCAGTAACATCGTTCGGGGATTTCTCAGCGTGAATGTTCGACACAACGTTTTTCTTGCCATAGTAATTAATGACCTGCAACCAAGAAAACATGAATTTTCTTTTTCAGTGATTAGTGCTCGGATATATGGCCATGGGCAAGTTATCTGGTATAACATAAATACTTCGATTTCAAAGATGCTATAGTGAACTGCAATTGCCATAATAAAATCAGAATGGCTGATAGGTCGGTGGAAAAATCATCGCTAAAATGGGATCAAGTCGTCCCGAAGTCCTTTAGAATCATCCATTTGGTTTTGGAGAATAACAGAACCCTAAGAGAATGGACTTTTAGCCAATTATAATCTTTCAAAAAAAAGTGCACAGCTCTAAAAAATTTCATTTCCGATGCCTATCTAGAGATTTCAAGAATATTGAGATAAAACATGAGACCAAAGATCATTTTTTTCTGCACAGAAAAGTTCCTAAATGGAAATATAATATTTGCTTTTAAGTGTAGAGGGACACAGAGCAACTCTTCCTACATATTCGCCACTTCGCGCACGAACTGCATATGTAAAAGACCAGTATAGAAAAAATCTAAGCAGATGAATCAGGGGGTGGGAGGCCAAATAAAGTGTTAACATAAAAATATAGTTCCAAATAAAGCACATGTTCTGCATTTTTGTTCATTTAACTTTTTGAGCAGGTTTGATAAAGGAAGAGCACATACAGGTTCAGTTTGTCGATGGAAGGCCACTAGCCTTGACTTAAGTACTTCTGCAGTATCATCTTTGCGCTGAATCAGAGGCTCTCCAGTCACCTAATGAAAGCAGAAAATGTAAAATGTAATATTAAGAATAAAATTCTTGAGCCTCCATCCCATTAAAATTTAAAAGTGTATCTACTGACTTTACAAAATCGAAACGGAAATACTCTACGTCTTTCAATAAGGTTCAAAGTCTTCACACATTCTTCGTTAGGACGTCTTTCAATAAGGTTCAAAGATTTCGTTAATCCTAATTAAGTAAATTTTTGGGCTCTTTCGTGCTGATGAAAACATGATAACTTACAACAAATGTCACCCATTTCTGTCCTCAAGCACACCCATCATCATCATTTACAAGAAATGTCACTCATTTATCCCTTCTCTCTTCTCTAATTGTTCCTACGTGCATACACTTCTATTTTCTCAATTAATGATATAAGTTGACATTGATTGACCAACAAGCTCAAAGAGGCCCATAAATTTGAACGGAGGCAGTACAATATTCTGTAGCAGGGTTAATGGGACGATACAGTTTAGACTCGGCTTGAAGAGACAGACTATTATGTTACACAGGTTGCATGAGGACAAAATCAACAGTTTAGCATATTAAAGAAATCATCAAATGTCTTACATCATCTACTCCAAGAACTTTTGGAGGCGCAAATTTTGTGTGGTAGGATCGACCGCTCGAAGGATGAATCCAGCGACCTGTGATTCTCTCCTCCAAAATGGAATCGTCAATAGCAAAGTTCAACACTTTATCAACCTTCACTCCCCGCTTGTCAAGCATCTCATCAAGCTACACCGAAAACATATAAAAAATGTACTAGTCAATAAACCAACAAAGAATGTCTACAAAATACAAGGATGAGCTTATCCACATGAGACATGACCACATTACAGGAAATAGAATAAAATAAAATAAACAAACCTTCTGTGCCTGTACCACAGTCCTTGGAAATCCATCAAGAATAAACCCCTTTTGGCACGAAGGTTTCGCCAATGCTTCATCAATGATCCCGACAACCAAGTCATCAGAAACAAGTTCACCCTGACAAATTCAAGCGTCAGTATCTGTTTTGTTTCCAATTATTTAGCATAAGCTATTAGAAATGGCCATAAAAGCACAATGCCAAAGAACATTGCTTTCCTTCTTCCTTCCTAGGCCAACGCAACAAGTTTGTAAATGGTCCATGATTCAAGAAGAAAAAACACGACTCTGCCCTCAACCTTGTATGACATATTTTATGAGAGATCGAGCAATGTCATAGGGGCAAAATTAGGTATGACATATCCTAACGGTTGCGCGTACTTATTATGCATATACTCAAGCAAGGTATATGAGATAAAATCAAAGCATGAACGGAAGTAGTAACATGTTAGCAACATCATTTACCTTGTCCATGGCTTCTTTAGCCTTGACCCCAAGAGGAGTTTTAGCTGCAACTGCAGCTCTCAGCATGTCACCAGTAGCCAAATGACATAAGCAGTACTCATCCTTGATAATCGGAGACTGGGTTCCCTTACCCGATCCAGGGGGTCCTGAGGAAAATTATGACATGATTTATTAGTAAAAACAAAGTCAAACAGTTCATCAGGTATATTTGAAAGCAAACTTTACGAATCTCAATTCCTAAAAGTAATGAATCTAAGGTCCATACATTCATACAATCTCTTCAACAGCCATGCTAAGGTAATGAATCTAAGGATTTTTTTCCTTCACAAGAAAATCCATAGTGAATCTTACAAAGGAATGTCGACATTGTAATACAAAAGGCATCAATGAGTGGCCACGGCCGGCCAATGCATCAAAACAAACAACCTTGGCCTCTCTCTACACTAAGGGCTTGAATAAATTACAGGATTTTGACGGAACGGAAGGGGATGGGGGAGCATGGGATATAAAATCCCTTATGTGGTTAGCAAATGAGGGTAGAGGCAAATGAAGGGGGACGAATTTAGAGGGAGCCATTTCCCTCCCCAAAGTAAATCAAAATCTGTCCACCATAGGAAAGATTTGAGGAAAATTGTATCCAAACACTCCTGCAGTCATACTCCATTACCCCTTTCCTTCTCTTCCTTCCCTTTCCTTTCCCTCTATCCCTTTCCACTTCCTTTTCCCTCTTACTTTGCGATCCAAACAAGCCTTAAATATACACATACTCGGAGAATACAAAACTGAAAACCAATCGTACATCTCCATTTTTGGTTGTGATATAACGAAATGTAAGCTCACTAGATTGTCTACATCTATAATTCATCAATGGCCACATAAATTGCACATTAAGTTGCTCAAGCCATATTTGCCTAGGAGGGAAAATGGATTCCTCCAAATCCGTTTCTCTCCACATTGCTCCACTTTCAACGGACTCTACATCTCTTACCTCTCCTTCAATTCAATTCCCTCCAGATTCCCCAATTCAAACAAGCCCTAAAACTCACTTAATCAATCAAAACAAACCCCATCTACCCCAAATCACTAAACTTGACCCCAAAACCCGCCCTCGAAGAGAAATTTTGGTCAAACTCATTTCCATAAACACTGCTAATCACCAAAAACAATCAACGACGCAGATACATCGATAAACAAACAAGTCAACAGCACAAAATTCACCACCATATATACAATGCAAGACCCAAAATACAATTATCTGCTAAACCCATCAAATTTAGCAAATCAACAATCAAAAGAGCACATCAAAGATTGAAACTTTTCAATGAAAAACGAAAAAAGTCGAAAACTTTGGATCTGAGACATGGTTAAAAGAACAAAAAAGGGAAAATTACCAACAAGAATGAGGCGTTTATCGGGTTTAGAAGAGCATTTCATGCGGCGAAGAAGCTCAGTCATGAGATCAATAGAGTGAACATCTTCCAAGTTGCCCGCCATTTTCACGACCTTCAAAATTAAATTATGGAGTAGAAGGGAAGAATGGATGCAGCACACGACGACTAAAGAGCACGATGGAGAATTGGACTGGAGTTTGGTTTGGACTTTGAATGTTATGTTTCCCACTTTATGCCTTCAAATTCTTGTGCACCTTTCATAGTTCATACACACGACAAGATTGTAATTTTTTTTATTTTTATTTTTTTTGTTCAAATCAGCGTACTATGTCGTGAGTGAGAATCGAACCCCAACTTCATGGTTGGGGTAAGAGAGCTCTTACCACTTGAGCTAGCTCTTGTTCTCACAAGATTGTAAATTGTAATAAACACGAATTCTTATTTAAGACCGTTTTAACTTAAGACAGCTCTACACCTGATTAAAATAAGGTGAAAACAAAAGAAGGATTTAAAAGATAAGATTTAAAGTTAAGACGATATTAAGCAAAATCAACTGTAAAATATTTGCAAAGTGTTACTTATATGGAATTATGGAGTAATAATTTGGGCCTTTGGGGTGTCAATGGGATGGGAGATTGGGAGGGTATTGAGAAAGGGTAACCGGCTTTTCCACGTTTGTCAACGAATGTTTTACATAGTAAATATCGTTAGTTACGTATTTGTAAAAATTATAAAAGTTTGATATTTTTAATGTACTCGTAAAGATAAATCAAACAAAATTTCATATGAATATATTTTTACTTATATATCGAGAGAAAATTGAAATTAAATGCTCACTTATTAATAGTGATAGAAAGTGGTAGTATGAAATTGAATAGAGAAAGTATACAACTGGCAACAGATGAAAATTTTCAAACCTAGACTCGGTCCGAGGGTAAAAAGTTATAACCATACATCTAGGGTTGTGCGTTGGGCTGGGCTAGGCCGGAGGCGGTCCGGGCCGGGGTGGTGCAGCCTAGGCCCAACACTAAATGGAGGGCGGGCTGGGCTGGGCCTGATTTGTCTAGCCCGGGCCCAACACTAGGTGGGTTGTTGGTCCGAGTTTGGCATTTTTTTTCTTTTTAAGTAAAGAAAATAAAAAATAAGGGGAGAAAAAAAGAAGAAAATAACGGGCTGGGCTGGAAAATTTGGGCCCGGGCCCGGCACTAAAAAGACCACGGACTGGGCTGGAAAAAAATGGGCCGCGGTTTTTAGGCCCGTTGAACCGTGCTGGGCTGGGCTAGCCCGCACCGTTGAACAGCCCTACATACATCCATAGTCCATACCCAACAGACTCGTTTCGGAGGTAAAAAGTTATAACCATATATCCATAGTCCATACCCAACTCACCACATTGCGGGTACCCATTCCACCGAACTACCCTGAACCAAACTGTTAAAAAGTAAGGTTATAGAAGTACACATTTTTTACTATATATGTTTAGTTGCTTTTAAATGCCGAAATTGTTGAATTGCCATTAGTTTTGAGTAACAATTTAAAATTCATTTCAATCCGATAAAATAATTTAGAATCTATGTTAATTTATGGTGGGTATGTAGTGATGAACATATCGTGATTTTATCATCTGTATCGCCTCATTCATCCACATCCATTTACACGAAGTTAACCATACGTATTTAACGTTTCCCCACCCGAGTAACCATTTTATACAGGAACCCGCGCCACAGTGGTAGGAAATTTTTTTATTTCCCTCCTGCAATTGCTAACACTACGAATTCACTATCTCAAATTACTCCGTCAAGCAACAGTAGCTAGATCTTATCTGATGCTTAACCTCTGAATTTACAAGTTCAAAGCGTATTTACAAAGCAGTTGCAATAATGATGAAACATGGTTCAGGGTTCGATTAGCCAATCCTCAATCTAAACTAAATCATTCCACTGAATGAAGTACATTCGCAAACTCTCAAGGTACTCTGAAACCCATAGCTAGCCTCCATGAAGGATGACCAGAAGTAGTGTGCGGCAGATGCAATGCAGCTAAGAGTCCTTTCCATGTTTCTCCAGGTGTATCTCCGACATGAAAGTCAATAAGCTTCTTTTGGTTCTGGTAGTATTCCTCCAGCAATTTCTTCTGTACGAAAACCATATTCTTTAACTGGAAGTTTATTTAACATACACTACCACAGTTCCAAAATTTACTGTCCACATTTGTATATGGTGGCGAAATGATGTAAATTTTAACCATCAATTTCTCAAGTATTTATAGAGATACAACATTGAACTTGTATGTATAATTCATCAAAATATCTAACATTACTTCTATCATTTTAGAATTGTTGTTACTAGGGTGTTTTGTAGCGTGTGCCCTATGGGCACATATTTTCTCATTTTAGCATGAGGAGATTTTTTATATAAATTTCTTTTTGGGTGTCAAAGGAGCCACAAGGCAGTACTTAATAACTCCCATCTTCACCACTAGCCTAAGTTTTTTTTTTTCTATCGAGTATGAAAGAATAGGAAGTAGATTATATATCTCATGATGCCCTAAGGGCACCTATTAGAAAAAAAAAAAACATCAAAAGTCGACTTCGTTTCACCTTGATAGCACATAACACAATCACCAATCGAACAATGATCCCCACTGAATCATGCTGGCATACCCAAATGTATAGTTGCAGAAGCAGTTCACAAATATTTGGGTAGTACTTTAAGAGTCGCAACCAAAAACAGTTAACAGGCTAATTTTCAGGAGTTGCAAACAAAACAAATTTAAGTACCTGCTCTCTGTAGAATGTGGTGACATTTGGCTTAACATCTTCAGCAGTCTTGTTACTAATTGAAAACCCAAACTTGGTTGTTTCACACGATGCAGAAGAAGCAGCAGTTGACCTCCCTGCCTGGAAGTGATCTCCACAGCGTTTGAAATTCACGACAAGATCAACGTCGACAAATTGGTCAAGGATTTCCTGCAATAAATGGATCATTTTCCATCAAAATCAGAATAGTCCATCTACTTTTTCCAACAACCAAACCATCATAATACAACATAATAAACCACTACTGAATCAAAACTTTTTTTTTCCAGCTACGGTGAGCTACCTAATAAGGTATGTTGGTAGCCAATTTGATACCAGCTCGTGGTTTCCGGCAAATTAAACATAAAGTGACCGTTTTGCCTTTTTTTTATTCCCCCCCAACTCACCATTTCTTTCATTCCTCTTCCTCCTTCATTGGACACTCATCCCCTTCCCCACTATCCCTCTTAATCTTACCCCTCTCAACTCTGCTCCCCGTAATTGATGTCACCTGGTAAATGTTCATCATAACCTTTGAATTTGTTAAGAGTGATACGTTAATTACTTAGGGCAATTGGAGGAAGAGAAGGAGAGATGACTTGGTGGAGTCTGAACAACTACGGCGAAGCAGAGGAATCGGTTTCATATGCAAAGGGGATGGATAGTTTCAAAGGGATAATGAAAATAGAAGAACGGCAAAATAGGAAAAGATTATCATTTACAATTGCAACAGGAGTATGTTCATTAGATGGCTGGAATAAGTGAGTTAGTACTAAATTGGTAGCCAACATGCCTTCAGAGTTGGAAAACAAATATTAGGTGGTTTGAAAAGGCGAGTTATAATAGGTAATATTTTGCAACTTTTTTCGTTAAAATTAGCTTTTGCCGAACGCCAATGGAGAAAAGACCAACCTAAATAGGTCCTTGATGAGTACGAGACTACAGAAGGGACTAGACTAGCTCCATGATCCATCCTTAGGTATCCATTTGAAAAACATTAAGGCGGCAAGTAATTAGCTGGTAGATGCCACAAATGAACAGCAACCTATTTCAATATATTATGACAAGCTTTTCAAAATGAAGAAAGGACCACGATAACAACTCTTATTTTATATGATATCAATTTACGTAGCACTTTACCCTGATTTTTCAGAACAAAACCCAAGTTTAAGGGTGTCTTTCTTCTAGTTCACTATGTATTCTTTTTTCTTCGACTGTTGGAGTGGACTGTTGAGAGTCTTGAGACAGTTACTACTGTAGCTAGTAGGTTAGTACACAGACATGCAGGTGAAAAAAGGTGCCTTACAGCTTGGAGACGTGTTCGAGGAATGCCATCCAAAATAAACCCAGTTTCACCTCTGTAATATCCATCTTCAAGTCTCTTTGACAGCAAACCAAAAATCATGGTCTCGGGAACAATCTTCTTGCAGTTAACTGCTTCAGCCATCTAACTTAACAAACAAACACAGACATAAGTTAAAAAAGTCATTCCATAACCAAATACTACAAGATCATCATCATAAATGTGAGGCGTGTGAGCATCAAGACAATCATAGTTACATTTTCAGGAGGTATTCAGCCTTAGACAATATATAAGCTATTTGAGCCTTTCATCCTCATTTAATTCAATACTACTAACAATAGCCGATAAGAGACAACTCATCAATTAACTATTCCCCTTATATCAATTTTCAAAGTCTCAATCTAGTTTCTTTTCCTACGTTTTTCAAATAATACGTAGTAGTAAATAACAAATTACGGAGTGCTTTTTTGCCAGTCAGCTTTCAAGTTTCCCTTACTAGTATCCTTATGCACAACTAGTCCTAATTGCAGGGGTCAGCAAACCGCATACCTGGCACGAAAAACTGGATATACAGCTTTCGTATACCCATACATTTTGTGTTGTGTACCCACTACCCAGGTGTCAGTATTCGTGAACATAGTTTTATAATTTAACAGTCCGTATGACCGTATCCTATACGTCTTAATTCTAAACAACCGTACCAGGTATCCGATACGGTTAGCTACAAAAATATGTATAAATTAAACTTACTATCATAGCATTTTCTTATCCCAACACAGTATCAAACAATTTTCTTCTTTTTTGCTTACACCTACCTATACAGCCTACTATTTCGATACTAGCCTTTTAACTGATAAAAAACGGCATCATCTGCCATAGTATTACAGAAATGGAACCTAGTGAAATAACTAAATAAGATCTATGATTTCGAAAAGGAGGCTTTACAGACTATTTCTCCTAAATTTCATGCACATTTCATCGATTAGCAACGTTAATACGACACCTGTCGCCCCATACTGAAACATTGTGAGGCACAAATTCATGAAACATGCAACATTTCATATGGAGTACTATTGTAACCTGAGACGGTCACTTGGAGAATTACTTCTCTACATTTACTGCAAGAAATTGACTCTGGCCGTGGCAATACATTAAAATCACTCCAATAAAGCTCAATTCCCTCAAGCATTTATTCTCACAATGCAGAATCACACATATAGTCTCGCAATCAATTAATGCAAGAAATAGCACCGGCACCAGCACCAGCACCAGCACCAGCATTTCTCTCACAAATCAGAATCACTCATATAGTCACGCAATCAATTAATGCAAGGAGCAGCAACAACAATAATCTAGGTAATGACCACAAACAAATGACACAGGAGATGATAATAATAGAATATATTTCCACAGTTTCATGTGATTACGAACGAAAAAATCATCGAAGCGCACACAATCAAATGAAACGGAGACTGTATACAAAAAATAGTTCGTACATATTTCGAAAAACCTAGACAACGAAAAGGAACAAAAGAAATACTCCGTAATAAAGAGTAATATGATTAGGTGTAGAACAAAACCTGCTTATAGAGAATAGAATTAGGGTTAAGATCCTGACGAAGAAGAGTAGTAATAGAAATATGAGGAACATGAAGAATTCTGGACATCATTTCAGCATAAACATGCTTCTTAGCATCGGGATTCCCTATGAAAACCCACTGTACACCTCTACAAGGTCTAGAACCTTCCGAATTGGACGCCGCGGGTATCGGATGACTTACTCTTTCGCCGACGGTGTCGTAATCGAATTGTAATTGAGCTGTTGCGGCGGCGGAGACGGTGGTGAAGTGGTGTGATCGAATAAAGGAATGTGGAAATTGACGGAATGAAGGTATGGCGGATGAGAGGCGGCTGAGGACCGCCATGGGAGGAATTGAAGAAAGGGATGGAGCTCAAGGGAGTGTGATTTTGTGGAAGAGAACTAAAGAGAAGCCAGGACTCAGGAGTGTGGCCGTGTGTGGTCGTACAACGGTACATTAGATAGTTTTAGTGCCACTTCACTCGCCGTTTGCTTTATTTGTCGACTACCAAGCACGATTATCCCACTTATTCAGTAACATCTTTCACATTTCCGAAATCGACAAATCACATAAATTTTCCACTTTTCTTATTTGTCTAGCATTTGTCGTTAATATAACATTTAAGCCGTGTTCTTTTGGACTTAATTTCACCTCATTTCAGTTCAATTCAGCACTTCTCTTCACAAATTAACTCTTAGGCTATGTTCTTTTAAACTTAATTTCAGTTCATTTCAATTCAGTTCAGCTCTATTAAATTCAGTTCAGTTCAGTTCCGCTTCATTCAGTTCAGTTATTCTCTTCACAAATTAAAATCTTGTTCTTTTGAACTGAAACTGTCTGAACTGAACTGAAATTAGTAAAGCTGACATAAACTTAATTAACTGAACTGAAGTAAATAGTTAATTTGTAAAGAGAGGAACTGAACTAAACTGAAGTGCATGAAGTTTAACAGAATAAAGCTAAACTGAACTGAAAAAATTAAGTTTAAAAGAACAGAGCTTAACTCTTACTTCAGTTCAGTTCAACTCCATCAAGTTCAGACCTTACTTTAGTTCAATTGAGCTTTATTAAGTTCAATTCAGTTTAGTTCCATTAAATTTAGTTCAAACTTCAAACACTTTCACTCCAAAAGAATAAAGCCTTAACCCCCTCATTATCTCTCTTACTTTCATTTCCCTCCATACATTTTCATTCCACTAAATATTGTCTAAAACTAATGTAGAAGAAGATAGAGAATATGAGGGTAGTAATTCTTTAACGAGTCTCATTGAGCAATTTTATGGGGTGATTATGACACGAGATTATGTATTTTATATTTTGAGCCCGACCCTTAATAAAAAACAGTGGTGAATTTGTTATACTCCGTATATGGTTAATGGTTTGTAAGTTACTCCCTCCGTCCCGGTCATTTGTTGTCCTTAGGTTTTGGCACAAAGATCAAGAAAAGAGGAGGGAGCCAATTATAACATGACAAGTGGACTAAATTGAAGGTGAAAAATCAAATTACTCATCAAATACAATCCTAAAATAGAAAGGACAACAAATGACTGAGACACCCCAAAATGGAAAAGGACAACAAATGACCGGGACGGAGGGAGTATTATGTATTTCTAAGGGTATATGCAAAGTATATTAAAGGTAATGGGTACAGATTTCCTCATCATCCAAACACAAAAAAAAAAGGTAATGTAAATCGGAGACATAACTATATTAGTGGGTATTAAAAACTCATTTTATAATAAACTTGTGTGAAATTACCTTATAGAAGTATTTGTGTTTTTGACTTGGGCGTTTTGGGTTAATTGCATATAAGGTTTAGTTACTTCTGGTTCGATCAATTTGGATTGTTTGTTAGGATATGAGACGAGTTATTCGGTCGGGTCAGTTTTACCATGGATTAGGTTGAACTAGATTTTGCGAGATCCAAACCATCTCCATGCTCGATCCATATCTAAAAGTTTGAAATTCCTACACGATCCATTACACCTTTTTTTCAAAGCCATACCTAATTCCTCATTCACCCTATAATCCAAAACACAATTCAAAATTTAATTTAATCCACCATAAAAACGAAAACTCGATATTTTTTTTAATTACATTCTCTCCAAATATGTGCATGTTTTGTAATCATTTTATGTGTCAACTTGATAAATGTTAGAAAATCTGAAGTTTAATCATTGATCTTATTAGCTTTTAATGTTCAGTTATCATTTTATGTCTAATCTTAATTCTTAACAAGCTAACCCTAAACCAAATCATCTGTTTGACAAGTACGTGTATGATCCATATTGTTCTAAATCAAACCTAAGTTTCTCAATTCTAACTCGAATTAAGTGAGTCAAACCTAATATGTGAAACCAATTTAGCAGGTTTGGTCAGGAGTATTGATAGTATTTATCTTTTTATTTCATTGTTTATAAATGCATGATCGGTCATAAAAACCCTTGATAATAATTTAAATAGGCATGGAAAAACCTGATTTCTCAATAACTTGATGGTTGTGTCAGAACAAAATTGTGTATAAGATAGATATGGACAACTTCGTGACAAAACACATAAAAAATAGATTAACATAATCATTGGAGGTGAAAGGTGCGTTATTATTGCTAGACTTTACAAAAGTTAGATTAGTTTTGATTAGCCAAAAAAACAAATATAAATTTTCATTAATGATAATATATCTGTTTTAACTTTAAAACAGATTAAGTACTACACGTAATACAAAAACAAAACAGAATGTATTGATATATTAGTAAAAGGGTTGTCCCATCTATGTGAGTGAGGTATTATTTAACCCATTTTATTATTGAAATGAATATATCCGTAGTAAGAAAAACCTACCGACCAAAAAAAAAAAAAAAAAAAACCATAGTAGTGGACAATTAGTGGGTGGGATAATCAAGACAAAAGTCAAGAGATCGACTCTTGTTTCAGGTCAGAACTCCACCACTTTGAGTTTGAGCTATTGAAACACTGTCAAACTCAAAATAGCAAATCACAAACTGTGAGAGTAAAATGAGCCCCAAGATCCGGACATCGATTCCTATGCCCGCCGGTACTAACTATATATATTTTCCTCTTTTTTTATTTTTCCCATTTATTAA
Organism: Silene noctiflora; assembly: GCA_009801015.1. Lineage (NCBI taxonomy): Eukaryota > Viridiplantae > Streptophyta > Magnoliopsida > Caryophyllales > Caryophyllaceae > Silene > Silene noctiflora. The sequence goes on along the minus strand of VHZZ01009368.1, from coordinate 14,413 downwards.
TTTTATTTTATTTTATTTATTATTTGGCCCTTGAATATCTGCTTTTTATTTGTCGTTTCCTTTATTTTGGCTAATTAGAGTTCAGTTACAGAACTTACAGTAACAGATGAATCTGATAGTAATAAAAAGAAGAATTTTGAAATTGGGCAGGTAAACGTAGTAAAAACGGGGGTAAAACGAGCATGTGGTTAGCTCAAAATCCGAGCAAACGATGGGCTGAATTGTTCTTCCTTCTTTACACTCCCTTTTGGCTTACTCTTTGCCTTGGCATTGTTGTCCCTTTCAAATTATACGAGGTGAATCTTCTATTTTGTATACGATATTGTCCCGTTCATTTGTTTACCTTTGATTAAAATACACGTTACAAATGATTGGGACGGATGGAGTGTGATTTATGTCGAATGCATTAGAATGGGATTCAATGTGCCTTTAATTTTAGTAGTAAAACATGGGGTTGAGTGTTATGGGGCTTTTGATTTTCGCAAATTACCATATGAAGTTAAAACGACACTCATAATCGATTCAAATGAAAGGAGGGTTGTGATAGATCATCACTGAAGACAGTTTTAAGAAAGATCTAGTGATTAATTTTTTGGATGTGGATCTTTGAACATGATTCGATGTATTGTGATATTGGGCAGAATTTCAGAGAGCTGGAATATTTGCTGGTGGCTATGATTTCGGCTATACCATCGTTTCTGATACCCATGTTTTTTGTTGGAAAGGTAAGAATTTGAAATCGTCTGTAATTTATTACTCCTGCTTGCTTGTACGGGTACAACACTTGAAATCACCTGTACTGTTTCAGAATGTGATTACATTAACCTTCATAACCTGATAGATCTTTGATAAAAAAAATTGGACGAGAATCTGGTATTTCGTGAAAAAAACAGCGCAAGGTGTAAAGTGTCAGTTTGTTGTAGTCCATTGTGCCTGTAATCCAAACTATGACTCTGAATTTTAGGTGGCATGAAAAATGGATGGCTTGTTGATCATCGTTGCTAAAACTACGTGATTATCAAGGCCAAAATTCTTGGTCCTTTAATCCCTTATTTTCCATAAGCCATCTATTATCAATGTCGTAGTTAGTTACTCACTCACTTCCGGCTACTTTCTTAAGAACATGATAACTATTATTCCATCAAGGAGCCTGAAAATAACCCTCCATATTCACGCAGTTATCTGGATAGCGTTTACTTAAGTTCTGATCGTAAGTCTACTTTCTTAGACTTTGTAATGTTACTGTGGCAGGCTGATAAAGGCGTTCCGTTGAAGGATCGTTATTGGGTCAAGGTATGTTGTCTTCTTAGCATTGCTTTATTATCTGATGTACCTATGCACAACTCCCCTCCTAGATTTCCTGGTAATGAGTCATCGTCCACAGTTTAGGTTTCTCAATCACCGGCCAATAGTCAGATACATTGTCGTTGAGTACTACTGGTCTGTTGGATGTCAATTGCAGCATTTAGAAATTTGTTTTGATGAGATTTCAGCTGTAAACCACACATTTGTCTGATTTTTCTGACTTCCGTATATGCTTAAAACTACTGCCCTTTCATATACGCTGTGGATTGTGTTGTTGGAGTATCAATTTTGCAATGACAGTGCGCTGTGAGGCCACGACATTGGTCTTGAAAACAAATTTCCCAATTATATATCCATTTTAAACTTGTCTTTTATGAGTTCTCAACTTCTCATAGATTTAGCATATTGAATGATTTATGTTCTTTTGGCAGGCTAGTCTCTGGATCATACTCTTCAGTTATGTCGGCAATTACTTTTGGACACACTACTTTTTCAAAGTACTCGGAGCTTCCTATACCTTCCCATCTTGGAAGATGAATGATGTGAGTCATCCTGAATTTGCTGCTTACTGATTGACAGTAGTCTTACACTCTTACTGGTTTTCAGTAGTACTTTGTACTGCGCCTTCAATTGTTTTCAAGATATTAAAATCTATCCTTTCAATTTTGCAGGTACCACATACAACTTTCCTGCTAACTCACGTTTGTTTTCTTTTCTACCACGTTGCCTCAAACATGACACTTCGCAGATTGCGATATGCCCTCGCTGATGTTCCTGAAAAAATCCGTTGGTTTATGGAGGGTGCGTGGATATTAGCACTCTCCTATTTTATTGCATACTTGGAGACAATAGCAATTGCCAATGTAAGCAGACTCTTCCCTGGGCCTACATATTTCAAGTTTCCATTTTCATTAATGTCAGATAATTGTTGTGGTGGATAAGCTCCAGTAGTTCTTGAATATCTGCATACTTCATCATATTGTTATTATCATCTTACAAGCTGACTCTATCAGAAAAAGGTTTAGAAAAAACCTTTAATCAAGATGGCTATTTATCATAACATCTCATTTGCTTATTTCTCGATGGACTGCCATTAGCAGCAATCAATGGCGGATTTTCCTTTTGTTGGGAGGGGGCTGGCCACTGCTGGCTTTCTAGTCCATATGCATTTCAATACCTTATTTGTTACCTGGCCATCCTTGGCTCTATGGTTGAGTGTTGCTTAATCAAAATCGAGGTCAAGGGATCAATCCTTGTCCCCTTCTGTCTTTTGCTCCAAAACCTGCCTCTGTTGGTAATAGTATGTATGTATGTGAGTCTGTTAGCTTCTCAATGGAAGTTGGGTGCGGAAAGACACGAGAGTGTTGTTTTTATCAGTAGACTGTTTTCTCTTTCAATAATTCACTACCACAGGAGATAGAATCACATTTGATCATGATTAGAACATGATAATAGCGTATTGAGTTGTAGGTGCCCACTCTTGGTAGTAGAATGGGATGTCCGGGAAAGTAGCCTTTAACTTTTACACAAGTCTCAAAAAAAAATCAGGGATTCAAGTACTTCTGATAAATCTCTCTTTCTTTCCTCTCTCAAGTCCGCCAACTTCATCTTTGTGCAATATATATGTAGAGGTGGATGTTGTTGATCACAGGCTTAATAGTTTCTGTGTAACTATTGAATTGGTTTTGGCGTAAAGGTGATTTATGGCCGAGAAAGTTGGTTTTCTTGTTAACTTCTGAAAGTTAGTCACCCTGCTAGAGAGTGCTTAGTTGTAAGACCATGTCTTCATACCCGAAAGTTAACTTTTACTTGCAGTTACCTAGTTGATCGGGCCAAGCTAGGCAACCTGCTTTCATTTTATTATAATGTCAACCCTTTAGGGTGGCTGATCGCTAGGTTTCCATTTCAAATGGAGCCAAGGACTCAATATCATTAGGCGTGGATTGTGGTTGAATAAAGCAAAGTGACCCATTAAACTTGTTGCACCAGTATTTATCTGAAGTATTAGTCATTCGTTGTATTTTTTGGGGTTGTACGTAAATGGTATTTCGTCTTTTAACAAGGGGGTAAGGCTGACTGACTGAGTACATCCGACTCTCCTTATCTTGCTGTATGTGTGTACCTTGAGGGCTTGAGGCACTAAGGTAATTTGTTGTTAGTGCCTGATCAGTAAATGCTTGTCGTGATTTCGATATGCACGACTGTTGTGATTATTGTTAGTGCCTGATCAGTAAATGCTTCTCATAGGTTTATTTATCTGATCTATTTTTACATCACTGTTGATCACATAAATTTTTTCGCTTTTTACGCAAGCCTTTATTTGATGTTCCTCGCCTGCATTTCTGTATACTTTACAAGGCAAATCATCTGAATTATGTAGTGTATCTTTCATTCAAATGATGACAGTTAGTCTAACAACCTGTGCAGTTTCCGTACTATGAATTTGTTGACCGAGAAGCCATGTACAAAGTTGGATGCTTGTTTTATGCAATTTACTTCGTCGTAAGCTTCCCCATGTTTCTGAGGTAAGTACAAGCAGCAAACCTGAAACATTGATTAAGCTACTCGKAATTTCTACATATTTAGCTT